>JAODLL010008787.1:15054-31000 GCA_026546735.1 Forbesichthys agassizii | reverse complement strand
TAAGTGATAGGGTATAGTCATGAACAGTTACCGACATACACATGTGAAAGGGTAGAGTCATGAATAGATACCAATACATACACATGTGATAGGGTAGAGTCATGAATAGATACCAATACATACACATGTGATAGGGTAGAGTCATGAATAGATACCAATACATACACATGTGATAGGGTAGAGTCATGAACAGATACCAATACGTACACATAAGTGATAGGGTAGAGTCATGAATAGATACCAATACGTACACATAAGTGATAGGGTATAGTCATGAACAGTTACCGACATACACATGTGAAAGGGTAGAGTCATGAATAGATACCAATACATACACATGTGATAGGGTAGAGTCATGAATAGATACCATACGTACACATGTGATAGGGTAGAGTCATGAATAGATACCAATACGTACACATAAGTGATAGGGTAGAGTCATGAACAGATACCAATACGTACACATAAGTGGGTAAGGATAAATATTGAATGAAAACTGCGAATGATATTCTCAGGATAATTTGTGCTTTTTGCGTGTCTCTCTCAATCAGTTGAGGTAGCGAGTACCTTTCTGTTGGTTGGTTGCCTTGGCAACAGGTTTCAAGACCACTCCCTCTAAGCCCTTCTTGAGCAGCGTTGGGGAGGCGGAGACTAAATTCAGCTCCTCCCAGCTCTCGACCATATTCTGCTTCACCTTTTCATCCTCGGCTGCACGACCCGCGCGTTCAATAATCTGAACACAAGTAACCCACCGTGAACCTCAGGCAGCAAGTGAACACACATGACACATTCCTTAACCTACAGGTAAACACACCACTAACCCAACACAGTGTACATGTTACTTTGAGGACGCCATCATGCTGAGGAGAGGTGTGGTTTGTGTCAAAGCCATAGTGCGAATCTCAGCACAACTCCAACTCACCCGTTTGACTACCAGAGTAGCAATGCCAAGGATAGCAGCCCCGCTTACTCCCAAAACCAAGTGTGCATTAGACAGCAGGAAGTCCACCACTACGGCAATGCCATCCCCGCCTCTCCTCCTGCTGCCCCTGAGGTCCATCACTTTTTCCTTCCGTGGTTGGTCCTTCCTGTGAAAGTAATGGGTACACTGAGGACATGGCAGTACTTATGCTTACTTACGTTACTTATGTTTTTGTGGTGTACAGCTGCCATCTAATAGAGCACTCACACAAGTGGGGGGGAAAAAGCATTGCACAACCAAATTAAAACACAGGATCAGCTGCAAACAATCAAAACCAATAGACCAGCTGCACACACAAAATAAATAATAATAATTAGCTTACTTACTGTATATGTCAATTATGGCTTCATCAATCTGTTTTCCATTTCTCTTTGCAGGTAAATGCATTCATTTTCTTATCTGTAGTGTTTCATCAACTTCACTGAAATACAGAGATGAAGAATTAAACGGTTGTCACCTAATTCTATTGTTCTTCCACCACAGCCAGTATGGAGTGTTGACACTAAAGTTCTGGTTTCAGTGTCAATTAAAAGGTATAGTCAGCTGAGTTTATTTTGGTACACTTACAATTAGGGTATTTGGTATTTTTGATTTTAAAATACATTGATGCATTTTTGCCCATCCTTGTAGATTGTAAGACAAGACACTTACTAATAATCTACTCAGTTCACAGCCCATTCTGTGTGCACAGTGAGAAAATAAACCAGTATTTCTACACAGTCCTGGCACTGTACATGGGAACACAAAGTGGTGCAGATACAACAGTATCCTAGCCTTGGCACTGCGTTTCCAATGTGAGTGAGAAGGTTTAGACTAGGCACCCTTACGGCAGTGAAAAGAAATTTGTTGTTTTGATCCAGTTCAAATATGAACCATCTTCCTCCAGAATCTCTAACTCCACTTTTAACATTCAATTATTCTATTACCAGATAACTAAAAATAGCTGTATCAATATAAGATGTTAGTCTAAAGCATGGCCGTTGCCTCCCATAGGTGCTTGTCTCCAAGAAAGGTGATTTCCAAAAGCTATTTATAAACGCAATCCATGTGAGAGTCACTCGCCCTATTCAATGTTTAACTGCTTGTATCCCAGCAGTACGTGCAGCAGAATAAGACACGTCTTTAAATTAAGAACACTTGTCAGTATCTGAGCAAATTACCGTTTGTTTATTAACGTTATCCTCAATAACCTTACCAATAGAGGGTAAACACTTTGGTTTGTTTTTTATTTTGTAGTGGGATGGGCCAATAGATTTACTTACCGAGCCAGGTTAGTTCATGTTGTAACGTAATATTAGCAATGAGGAACCGTAGGCCAACTGTCACCAAACTATTTAATATAGTCTAGGCCTAATATATATGTATTTATAGTATTAACCAGACCATTTTCCGACTAAATTGAATTCAGTCCAAACCAAACGGTTAAGAACCACCCTGTCTACCTCCACGTATTGCTCTATCAGCTACCTTTAGTAGATAGACACGAATTGACCCGACTATTTAAATGTCTCGAGTATACCGTACCGTCCAGTAGCAAAAGTTGGCAGAACATTTAGTTCGCTATCTATGTTAGTTATACTTGTTGTGTTACAGCATCATAATAGGATTGCTTATTGTGATATATACTACTAGTACTTACTACTCTACGAGGATATAAATGGTACAGTGGCGAATAATTCAGATGTATGGCTTGGTGTTCTTCCTCAAAGACCTTCCAGCTGTCGCTTACAGCTAACTAGGCTAGCAAGGAGCAAAACATATCTATATGGAGCCAATCAAAAGAGAGAAATAATCTGACGTAGTTATGTGACGGAGAAAAGTAGGTTACGTGCTGATCTAGTAAATATTTTACTGTTATATAATAGTCTACGTATTATAATAAGTATTTAGGCTACTTAAAATAATACAATAAAATAATACAATCATTTCTCATTGTTTTTAAAAAAAAAAGTAAATAATCTATGCAACCTCTGATACACATTGAATGTACGATAATTAAGAATATAGAAATTACTGTTGTTGTTAAAACCAGTCTGGTTCAAAATGTATTAATTCATATGTAAGTGTATTATGGCAGCTCTCAAGAAAATATCTATATTATATGTGTTGTTTTAAATTTTACCCATTCGAAATGTATTTCAGCAGTGAAAGCCAAACGTGGAATTCATTTTTTTTTACATACAAGGTTTCCATTCTAAGTCAAATATCACATTCTATTACTTTTTCCTGACAAATCTTAATTTCCATTATTTATAACCATCAGGCCACCAGAATGACGTCTGTGTGAAAGGGACAGACACCATATTAACGCGAACAACTGAAACATATTGTGAAATTTCGCAAAGGTACACCATTTTTCACACTGGGGGTCCTCCCCCGTGAAATTTCGAGGACATAAAACATTTAATTTGACTGCATTCTGGTCAATTTTAAAGCACTGATTTGTGCAATTTCTCCATTAATTTATGGTGGAAATGTCTTTATATAAAGAAAAGCGCAATATCTAGGCACCAAGTTATATATTGCCATAGTAGGAATTATGAATTGGTTTTAAATATCTCCTGTATCAATTTCTCATTAAAAAGTATTTCTGCTGAGTAAAATGAAATAAGCATGCTTTCTGTCCTACATGGTGCAGCTCAATAAATTATAATATTGTGGAAAAGTTAAAATGTCAATAATTAATTTGGCAAGTGAAACTCATATCAGTATATTGTATATTTATTACACACAAAGTGAACTAGTTTAAGCCTTTATTTATTTTAAATGTAATGATTACGGCTGACAGATTATGAAAACCCCAAATTCAATATCTCAGAATATTAGGATGTTGTGAAATAGTGCAATATGCAATATTGTAGAATCAATGTGTCATACTCTAATCAGCTAATTAACTCAAAACACATATATATGTTTCCTGAGCCTTTAAAATCAGTGTTTCCCAATCCTGGTCCTATAGGCCACTGTCCTGCATGTTTTATATGCTTCCCTGCTCCAACACACCTGATTAAAATGAATAGCTCGTTATCAGGATTCTAACGACCCGACCCATTCATGTGAATCAGGTGTGTTGGAGCAGGGAGCCATCTGAAACATACAGGACAACAGCCCTCTAGGACCAGGATTAAGGAACCCTGCTTTACATGGTCTCTCAGTACAGTTCAGTGGCTTCACAACCATGGAGAAGACAGTCATTAACATTCTCCACGGGGAGGGTAAGCATCAAAAGATAATTGCTAAATTATCTGCCTTTTCACAGAGTGCTGTATCCAGTAAGTATATTCATAGTAAGTCGAGTGGAAGGAAAAAGTGTGGTGGGGAAAGGTGCACAAGCAACAGGAATAACCAGAGGGTTGTCAAGCGAAGGTCTTTCAAAAATGTGTTTCACAAGGAGTGAGGCAGGAGTCCACCATGCACAGACTTAATGGAAAATGGGATACAACTGTCCTAAACCAGAGGCAAAGTCAAAGGAGTCTTACCTGGGCAAAGAAGGAAAATAACTGGTATGTCACTCAGTGGTCCAAAGTCCTCTTTTCAGATGAAAATGCATTTCATTTGGTAATCAAGGTCCTCCAGTCTGGAGGATGGGAGAGGCACAGTGACAGGATCTGCTACATGGAGATACACTTGTTGATATACTTGTCAACAGCATCCAACACAGCCGACGATATCACACAAGTACTATCTCTACGGGATTAGTGTGATGGCAGGTGGACTGTGTGGTCAAAACAGCCAACAATGCCTCTCTATGAGCTCGAGGGCGAGCTGAGATCATCTTCTGTTGCTGTTTTGACTATCTCAGTGTCATCACTGCTGGATCCACAGCAGCATCAGACCCTGTAGGACTACCATAGGCCATGGCTCACCAGCTTCATGGGGCAGCGGATTCTGCAAACCCCATGACAGCTGACGTCTATGCCATAGCTGAACAGGAAGCTGTGCTACAGGCCCAGAAAGAATTGTTTCCTGGTGAGGTAGTACACAACTAATGACTGATAACCAAGTGGTAAGAACCAGACACCTCTTGTCAGTGTCCCGAGAGCTTGACAAGGTAACAGGACTGCCATAGCAGTGATTTTGCTTTAGATGCAATGCACCCTATTGTCATTGATGACCAACATCGCCTCCCCGGGCTGATTTGGGGAGCCACGTCATCTTCTGGTGTTGGTCCACTGTGATTCATCAAGTCCAGAGTCAACTCAGCCGTCTACCAGGACTTCATGCTTCCTTCTGCTGACAAGCTTGATTGGCCAGCAAAAACACCTGACCTACTGTAAACCCCTTAAAAAATGTATGGTATTGTCAAGAAGATGAGAGACACAATACCTATAACAGTGCAGACAAGTTGAAGGCTGCTATTGAAGCAACCTGGGCTTCCATAACACCTCAGCAGTGCCACAGCCTGATCGACTCCATGCCACGCCGCATAGATGCAGTAATTCATGCAAATGAAGCCCCAATAAAGTACCGAGTGCTTGTACACGAACACACTTTTCAGAAGGCCGACATGTCTGTATTATGTCATATTCAAGTTTTCTGAGATATTGAATTTGGAGTTCACTTTGTGTGATTAAACCAGTTTCACTTTGTCAATTGAATTATTGATATTAACTTTTCCACATTATATTCTAATTTATTGATGCACCTGTATGTCTTGTTGAAAAGTATATTATAGAAATGTGCATGTGACTTATTTAGCATGCACATTCATTAGCGTGATTTGTTTATACCACTCAATATCTAATGACATCCATCTATCTTCATCTGCTTATCCGTGGTTGGGTTGCGGGGGCAGCAGCTCCAGCAGGGGACCCCAAAACTCCCTTTCCCGAGCAAGCTCTGACTTGGGAATCACAAGGCGTTCCCAGTCCAGTGTGGAGATATAATCTCTCCACCTAGTCCTGGGTCTTCCCCAAGGCCTCCTCCCAGCTGGACGTGCCTGGAACACCTTTCAAGGGAAGCGCCCAGGGGGCATCCTTACTAGATGCCTGTACCACTTATTTTGCCACGAATGAGCTCTACTCAGGGTACCTCACGTATCTCACCCTATCTCTAAGGGAGCCACCCTCCTGAGAAAACCCATTTCGGCCGCTTGTAACCATGATCTAGTTCTGTCGACCATGACTATCTAATAGTATCAAATTATACTATAAATGCTATCTAATAGCATGTATAGTATAATTTTGATTAATGGCAACCAAAATGTAAACATGTTGCAAGTAAAATTCCCTGATATTACATGATTGGAATACTTGAAATGCCATGACAGTGTGAATCCTGTACATACATTTAGTAATGAAATGCATTTAAATTAGAATTTTAGAAATTTAATTTGCTGCATGTCCATAAATTAAGTCTCTCATATAATAAACTTATTATTATAATAAGAAATTATAATTGTAACTTTTTTCATAGTTGCTTAAAGTCAGTTAAATCAATCAGCATCTGGCTAAGGAATATACAATAGATTAATCCCTGGTACTTCTGAATGTGTGATTTTCTTTTTGTAATTTATACAACGCACATTTGACCTAAATATATAGCTCAACTTGCATCTTTAACTGGACAAATTATATTTCACCATCTTTGTCTTTATCACTTTGATAACATAATCTATTAGTTTAGTAAATAGAACAGACTTACCACCTCCCCCACCCCCATCTAAACTAAATTGTAGAAGTTAACACAAAAAATAAGAATCTGGCCCAGCACAGAGGAGGTACTGATCAGAATTGTAAGAGGGAAATAAAATGTTTTCCAGCAGTTTCCTTCAGTCAAAATCTAAACAATTTTATGGTACATTATAGATCTCAATACAGCTCAGGTTTTCCTTTCTCCAAGTCCTTACATACATTTTTACTTTAGACTTTAAAGGTCTGTACATATTGGTTACAAAAACACATGTCTTTTCCCCCCATTTCTCTAAACACAAGAAACGTTTATATTGGAGAAACAGTTTGAAGTAGCTCTGGGACACTAATATATAGCAGAGACGCACACACTGGCTTAGTCTTCCACAAAAAAATAACTGATGCAATCAAAAAACAAAACAATGTGGTGATTAAAACTGGAGCAAGAATATAATTAATGAGCAGATGTGTTACATTTTTTCTGCAATTCATACAAAGACCCGTGGCTGTATCAGTGTGTTAAGTCTTTAATGGCGTCTAATCTTGACTTTGCGCCCGGAGCTCTCTCGCAATTTTTCAGAGTCCTGACCCCGCCTCCAATAGTTCTCTGAGCTGTTGCTATGGCGGCGGGAAAAGGATGGGTGTCTGTTCTCCTCTTTATCCATCTCTAGAACCCTTGGCCTGGAGAGAAGAGTGCATCTTGTAGCAGACTGCTGATCATTTAAAGTTAACGCGCACACACACACACACACACACAGGCTGTGTTGTGTGGGCTTTGTTTAATCACATGCCTCGGATTTGCAAAGTAGAGGAAATTCATGACAGAACACGGAAGTGCTAATATAGTAATAACATAAAACATTACAATATATTATCCAAACAATATTATGAAGCGACTGACACAAAACCACTTCACACATGAATAGGAAAATGTGTCAAGTTAACAAACTTTGCATGTTCCATGAGGATTTTTACAGTAAGAACGTTGTGTTTATTTAAATGTTTTTCTTTTAGACAGTGTTTCCTCATACAAGTCCAGTCACAGCCCATTTAATTGTAATAAAGAGTTGGGTTAAAGTCTATTTTTAAAACTTTGGAAATATGCAATGAGGTCATTAATGATTCATTCTGCCCACCCAATAGTACCCACACATTTCTCAGGGATTGTCACCGCCCCATCGTGTGTGTGTGTGTGTATTTATGTATTTACTGCAACCTCACAAACCTGTGAGCAGCATCGGGGTCCGCTCTGCGATAGGAACGCTTCGCTTTTAAAGGAGCAGGTCTCTCTGTGGGGGAGGAAGCCAAAGGACTGCCAGAATTCAGGCGAGGAGCGTCGGGCCTGGTCCTGACAAAAACAGACATACCAAGAGCTGCTTAGACACAAGACAAAAACACAACAAAACACAGAATTGCTGTATACACAGCTTGCTGACTCACTTCCTAAGGATGATCACCGCCCGTCTCTCCTTGATGTCTTGGGGACGGATACAGTGGGTGATTTCATCAGCAGCATAGCCACTGCCAGAAAGAAAAGGCTTTAAATCATGTAACAAACCTTGGACATACTCAGTCATGTAGTAACCCTTAACAAGGTAGAGTGAGGGATTCTTGATGGAAGCAAAAACACCTCTCCCTTCAATGCCATAGGGTGCTCCCTCAAAAGCTCCACCCTGGACATGCATTGCCAAAGCTAGGACAGTGTTTGCACCACCTTCTATTTCCACTTACAAAGCCTCGGCTGTTGTAGAAATACATCATTTTTTCTGTGTACACAGACCAGGTAGCTATAGCACCATGAGTAGATATTTACTGAATTAAACAAAGCGTGTACCTTAACTGCTTACAATGCGGACTCTACCTTAACAGTACGAACATAAATAAGGCACACCTGCCTCACCCACCTACCTGAGTAATGTCACGCTCCCTCTTCTGACTGGCAGCACCAGCACTGGCTTTGATACACGAATTGGTTTGAACTGGAAACGGCAACCAAAGCAGAGCGCGCTGTCACTGAAGAAGGACACCGAGACAATAGGCCGCGCAAAGATGTGCATAGGGTCCACATGGGACACAATGCACCCCCCTGGTTGGTAGTCATTAATCACTGCGCTGTTAACAAAGCCCTCTGGAATTACTCCATCAGACACCAGTCGCTTGATCACCATTTCATGCACCCAATCTGGGATATCATCAACTTCTCCTTTACGGTACAGACGTTCCTGGCCCGGTCCACGTTTCTCCAACTGGGCTCCATACGTGTATCCCTCCCCAAAGAAGTACTTGTTGCGGAGGGGGGCTCTGTCGACAGTGTGATCCCGGTACATCCCCGCTTCCCCGTTGGCAACTACCTCATCAATCTTCTCCTCAATTCGTGCACACTCCTCCGGTAAGAAAATACTCTTCTGAATAATGCCACTTTTCACAAGCTCTGCCTCGTTTTCGCGGGGTTCCCCGTTATCATCACTGTGGTCAAACTCGTCATCCTCTGACTCGCGAAACTTGCGCTTTCGACCTTTTCCATTCTCACTCTTTGCGTATCTATCGGAGTATTTATTTTTATATTCGTCTCTGTGTGGAGTCATTGATTTCAGCTTCTCCCTCAAATCTGAGTATCTACTGGCTGCCATGTCACTCACAACTATAAAAAGCGCAGTAAGATGATGGCCTGATACTTATCAGTGGACCATTGGTGTGAGAACCATGGAAACCAGAATTTGACGCTGGAGCGGTACGGTAGGCTGGAGATCACCGTTAACACCAGGAGAACCAGTCACTAGCTGTTATGATCACAAACCAGGACAGAAGAATAACTACAATATACGCACTTATTCGAACGTATTTTAGGGAGCAGTTAAGCTATACTATTATTGCAACCACGCGAACGCGTACAAACGTTTAAATCAACGTAATATGACACGATGCACTCATGCAAAATAATGCTAACACGAAGGCTAGCTAGTTGAGCTACTTCGCTAGTTGCGTAGACAGCTATCCTGGCTTGATGTTTGCAGCTACCTTGAAATAAGCGACATTTCACATGTCAGCGGTTAATTGCAAACCTTGATGATCGAAACATTGGATTTCCAGACTCCTAATTCCAGCGCATGAGAGAATAGAAGTCACACAAAGCTACAGCAGCTTTTACTATCATTATTCGTCTCCAATAGGGCTGAAAATAAACTCGTGTAACCTGCGATTGATGTGCGCATGCTCACAAATTGACTGGAACATTCAGGGAGGGACTATCGCGTTTCTTTTACATAGTATGTAAATACATTTTCAGACCGTGGACCATAATAGAACTATGGTGGACACCGTCCAGAATTCTCTTCTTCTTTACTCATACAGGATCACACACTACTCAATTCGCTCATTTTTATTGTGGTAAAAATATAGGCTACTATACAAAACAATGAGTGAAAACAACACATTCAATCAAAATATATTTACAGCAGTATAGCAATATATTTTAAGATTTACAAACTGTTTTTACAATATTAATAAAAAATAAATAAAAACTGCTTGCATATCTGTTATAAAACTTTGGAGTAATAAGGCAACTTTGCAATAATTCAACGCATTTCCATGAAGAGGGCATTTTCTCTTTAGACCACCAAACATAACATACAAGTGCAATTTTAAGGACCTGGGGAAAAAAACCACCTGTAACACAACAATGCAGTTCAAGTAGTGACAGCAGTGAATTCGGCCAATTGTAAATGACGCTATAGACAGTTACATTCTCACTAATCAGCGAAGACGTAACCATTTGCAAATAACACCTGTCAGTGTTATTAAGCTGCACACACAAAGAGGTAGGCTGTTTTGTGTACGACCTGTGTATGTGTAAACTTATTTTGCCCGTGTCTGCGTTTGTTTGTGTGCGAGACGTACTTCTGTGCAAAATGTCACCGCTTCACGCGAACGCACGCACACGCACTTCACACGTCACAGCATGGTGATTTCGCTGGGCGGAAGGGTAAGCCTCTTCTCCCGTGCTGACATCATGTTCTCCACCTGCATGGCGATGACTCGACAGAGCTCCAGGCCCTATACGTGCGCAGGCGCCACACCAGTGTAAATAGAAGCATACTGCCACACAGCAATGAGTAATGTGTGCCTTTTGTGTCGTTTGCCACAGATACCTGCTCCAGCTGCAGCTGAATGACCCTGTGTCTGCTCACGTCTCCCAGGGTGATGTCTACGTAGGGATAGCTTGTGCCCGCCGTGGGCCTCTGTGTGCGGCTGGACTGCACCTCCTCCAGAGGTGCCACCACCATCATCTCCTGCCCCGCAAGCACGCGCATTGCACGTTACACCCGTGTGTGTGTGTGTGTGTGTGTGTGTGTGTGTGTGTGTGTGTGTGTGTGTGTGTTTGGGTTCTTTGTGCTCGCCGGTTTTCTCCTTACGTGTGTGTCCTTGTGCAGGAAGTGCAGGCCGTTTTGATTGACAGCGAGGATACTCGGGGCGTAGTATGTGGTGGAGCTGCTGCTATGGATGTAGAAGAAGGACGAGCCGAACATGGGGAACGCACTGACCAGACCTGCGAGTGTACACACACACACACACACACACACACACACACACACACACACAGACACACACACACACACACACACGTCACTATGTGCCTGTGTGTGTGCGTGTATGTGTGTGTGTGTGTGTTAAGGTTACCCCAGGCTCTTACCCAGGAACTGTGCTCTGGCCTGGTGGGGACTCAGCGTCTGCACCTGCTGCATGTGCTGGGTCGCCATGGCCACCCACTGCTGGGGAGTCTGCTTTCCGAAGAGTGGCGGAGGAATATACTCCGATAACTCATGGCTGAAGGTTGATCAAATATGAAATACGGTTGATTGGAAAGAATACATACAAACAGATATAGACAAAATGGTTAACACAACGGAACACCCTTTTGACACACAATTGTACTTTTAAATCATTTATGTTCTAGCATGAGGTGGGCTAAACACTCTTGTGGTTAGAGTTCACCTCAACTACTGCCTTTGTACAGTACGTGGTACCCACATGTGATACGCCCACATGTGCTCTCTGTCCTCCCTCATGTAGCTGAGCACATTGCTGCATAATAAGCAGGTATCTGTCAGTCAGTTCAGACATTCGGAAGAGTTTGGTTAAAAGGGAAGTATACTATTGAACCAAATTCAACCAAAAGTCGATAGTGCAGACAGTATATTGTAATGTTTGACAAAGTTCTGCAGACAACAAATAAAAGACAGGACCCATGTCCTCATATTTGTAAATATGTTCAGCACAAGAAAGGAGGATACATTCAATTTGCGAAGATACCTTGGCAGTGTATATATGGATATAATTTACAAGCTCTTTCTGTAAACTGATTTCTTACATATTGTTTTTCCCTCAGAACACTCTTATGCACACAGAATTGAGTTATGTTTTAAATGCATTAACAATGTTTTTGATGCATGAAACATTTTTTTTTTTCACTAGGACAAATGTGGCTGTGGCCACAGTTAAAATGATTTCCTAGCAATAGCTTGCAGCGATACAGATGTAAGACTGAGGTGTGACTGGATACTCCACGAGACCCTGCGCTATCCCTCACCCTGATGTGGCGACGGAGGCCTTGACGGGCCATTAGCGACCTGTTAGCAAAAGAAAGCACAACTGTATACATGCAAGAGGAGCACTGTTGGGTAGCATTGGCTTTAAATCAACCAGCATTATTGTAGTGGTTTTACGCTAATAGGCGTGTCCTATTTGCACTCGCTAAGTTTCCTTCTGAAACAAGCTGGGGCAGAAAGTCAATGTCATGGAGGTGTTATATCATTTATTGGAGGAGTGTACATTTAGAGGCAAGACGAGGTGCTCGGATGTTGAAATGTGCTCCATTCACCCCACTTAGATGATCACAACAGTATCTATCTCTGTGCTGTCCTTTTCTTACATGCTGGGGACGAAGACAATATCCTTGGCTCTGTGCTGAAGGGCTGCTAGCTTGGAGATTTGGTGGAACTGTTGGTCGCTCACTTTCCCTCTGGCCAGCACATTCATCAGGCCTTTACGGTAGTCCGGCAGCACCTGTGCGGCACACACACACACGCATCAGCGCTACCACGGACGCGCGCTCTTATCCCAGACGGGGCGGCGACGGTCGGCATGGTAACGTAGCGTACCTGGTTGTAGTGCATCGCCACAGAGAGCTCGTTGTCAAACTTGAGCGGCTGAGTCCAGACGACGCGTCGGAACCAGAAGCTGTAACTGCTGTCCACCAGCTCGGCCTCGGTAGCGATGTCCAGAATGTACTCGTGCTTGTTAAGAGGACGCACATTCTGACCTGGGCAGTGGAACACAGTCACACACTTCATACTCAAACTTTACTTAAAGTAAATCAATTAAAAGTACTCTCCCTCCAACCAGAACACTACATGTCCACCCCCCCTATCACTGTTAGAGACATACACATGTGCATGACACTGACTTTGGATGGAGGGCAGGGAACAGCGTTAGCCTATGAGCTAATAGAGGAAGGAGTAGAGACCAGTTAAATGTCAGCATATATAGTAAACAAAATCAGATGGCTTGTAGCAACAGATTATATATAATATATAATAGATAGCAAGTGTCTTAAGCTTAGAGTGGATATTATTCTAGTACAAGCCAAAGTCACCTTCACCTATACTGTATGTATAGTACATAGAGTTAGAGTACATATACTAGAGTCTTCCATATGTCATAGCAGCATGAATGGTGGACTAATTCAGTGTGTGTGTGTGTGTGTGTGTGTGTGTGAGTCACCTCTATTGGTGACAACAAAAATGGTGTATTCCTCCATCGCCTCCAGCCTGTGCAGGCCCATCTCATAGCAGAGCTCCTCGATCACCTCCAGAGCCACCTGAGGGAACAGAAGCCGCTGTCAGCAGGCTGTCGCCATGGCGGCGGCGCCGCGCTCTACTAGCACCGCCGCCCCCTGCTGGGGAGGGAACAACAGCACAGCTGGAGGAGGTGCACTTACGGAGCACGTTTTGATCTTCAGGTGACGCTCAATGCCGCCGGGGAATAGAAACAGCTGCCGCTTGGAGCTCCTGCCCGCCTGAGACGCACGCGCGCACGCACAAAGGCACGCAAACACATGCACACACACACACACACACGTTATGACAGTGGTGTGTTTCTCAGCAGAGGAAGCTGCACACAAGATAAATGCAATGACAAAGTCAACCATGTAGCTACTTACCACCATAGCTTTCAGCTCCATGCTGTTGGGAGGAACGACACGGCCGCCATATTGGAATGTCTTCTTCAGGTTCTGCTCACAGGCTTTGGCAATACCTGCCAGGTTCAACACACAGTTACTCCCGGGTCACAACGCGGCGGCTCAGTGTACAGTCATGGGTGTGACGGCGCTGTGCTCGTACCCTGAAACGCTACCCCGGCGCCCCGGTACGCCTGCTGCAAGTACTTCAACAGGAACGGCTTCAGGACCTCGGAGCAGCGATGGAATGAAGTCAGGATGTAGAGCAAGCGCCAACCTCGCTGGCAACTGTCTCTGTAAAACGCACACACACGCACACGTTGAATAGGGTGCATCAATAGAATAATAGAATATAGTTTAGTATAACAGTGTGCGTTTGCGTGATTTACGTTTTGGCGCTGGTGTTGGCAGTAATTTGTTTCAGGACCTGACAGTATGCCTCGTCCTTCATCAGGTTGAACTCCGCTATCAGCTGAGGGAAGGGACAAACACACACACACGTCATTGATAACACGGAGCATATGCACATTGACATACACATCTAATCAGCCATACTGCTTTGTGTTCACCTTGAGGAAGGTGCTGACCACGTCATGTTCGGTCTGGCCCTTTATGGGATGGTCACCCATGAAGCGCATTACCGCTGCGTGCATACACAGCAGAATATAAGCAACGTAAAATAAAAGACGTCCTTTTAGCCGCCATGTGAAACCAACAGCAATGCATGTAACACATGTAACATGATGAAGCGGAACGTACCGAGGAAAAGGTCTGATGCCACTCTGTTCATGGTTGGGTCAGTGAACTCTATCAGAGACTCAGATATTGGATTCTGTAATGGATAAAACAAGCAGACAGTGGGCAGGTATACTGTATAGGTAACTACATATAAACCATACCTTAAGATCATGATGGGCAGTAGTTACTGTAATAATATAATTTTTTTAAGTAACTAGTAATGTAACTATTACGATTTCCAAAATGTTAATAACATTGCAATTACTAATCCAAGTAATGCTGCATTACATTACTGCTACAAGAACGATATTTCCGGTCCTAGTAATCTTAGGGTAGGCTAATTGAACCAACCTGTCAATCATCTGGGTTGAGAGGCTGCAATGTTTCCACTTTGGCTGATTGTTGATTCCATAAGGTTAATTATTGTTCCAATAAAGAGGATTCAATTCTAAAATGAGCTGGCTACACAAGTTGTCATTTTACGAAAGGGGCGAGGCAGGGTAGTAATATAGTAACGTAACTATTAATGTACCTAATTACTTTTAATACACAGTAATAAGGAAAGTAATATCCTTACTTTTTGAAAGAGTAATACATAAATAGTAACTTATTACAATTCCTGAGAAACTTGTCCAACACTGCTAAAGATACACTCTTCAATAGCAGCCCCCAGAAACAGTTAACATTTGAAGCACAGCTGCGCATGAAAGTGCTCTCGGCTGCAGGGGGAGGGGTAGAAGACTGCAGGAGCCGTATGGGAGAGGGTAGAGAGGAGTGGCAGCCACTCAGCCCTCAGGTGAAGGGAAGGTACCAGAGCTTCCCAACTAATGCTTGTAATGCTGGTGCCAACACCACGGCGTGTCTCTTAATGGTCTGAGAGGCTGGACAGGACCCACCTTGGAGTACTTGATCATTTCATTGGGTTCTCTGGAGTCCCTGGCCTTGCCTTTGCTCTTCAGGGAATCTCTGAGAGACGGGTTACAGCAATACAGAGCGTTACGGCAGCTTTGGGTGGGTGCCTTTAGTACAACAGCTGACCGTGATGTGCGTTTCTCTCACCCCCTGCCACTGCTCTTTTGTCTGAAGTACTTCCTGGCAAACTCCACCAAGTCATATCTGCTGTCCTGCAGGAGAGCGTCATCCATGCCCTCATCTTGGCCATCAAAGCCGTCGAAAGAGACTCTCTAAAAGACAGCGACGCACGGCTGAATCCTTCCTTGCCATCCATGTGTTACACAAGGCCATCTTCTCTATGTGTGTGTGTGTGTGTGCATACAGTATATGTGTGTGCATGTGTACCTCTATGGTCTGATCTATCTCATGGGCTGCCATGGTGGACGCCACGGCGACAGCAACGGC
>JAODLL010008787.1:0-10927 GCA_026546735.1 Forbesichthys agassizii | reverse complement strand
TCAGTTGAGTGAACAGGTTTCATTGCCTTGCATAAATAAGGACACTTTACAACACACACACACACACACACACACACGGAAATACACAAGGCTAGAGCTAGAATATTAGATATTTGTACTCATGGTCACTTTGGATGAAAGCATCCACTAAATGACCCAATTATAATTGTAAAAGGCACTACTGATGATTTGGTAAAGTAAACCCTAGACTCTGTTCTTACCTCAACACTAAGTCAGACGTTTGTCATGAAGTGACCTCATGTTTGAGGTAGGTGAGCTACCATAGTTTTATTTAACCTCAAATCTCTATTGGTGCTCATACATAACTACTTGTGCTAGAAACTAAAAAGACAACCACCTACTAATAGCAGTATGTGTTATAAAGTATAGTATCTGCTCTGTTGTTGTACAGTACAGTTGACTTGAAGCTAATGTAGAAGATACATAGTTGACGGTCAATGGCGCTTTATGGCGCGTTAAATGTCACTGTAAGAAGTCATAATGATACATGATCATGTTTGGCATGTATCACATGACTGTGTGTGTGTGTGTGTGTGTGTGTGTGTGCGCGCATGTGAGGGCATGCATGAGAGTACTTGGAGGAGGAATGGGGATAGGTCGCGGAGGACTTCTTTTCTTGGTGGGTTTAACTGTGTCCTTCATCGCTGGGGCGGGTGCAGCGGGACGTTTAGGCTAGAGAGACAGAGAAAGCACGTGCATGGCATGACAGCAGCTGTTAACACATCACTAGGGTCTGGAAAACAAGTGCAATTGTACACGCAGTGTCACTTTAAGTGCCTACTGGTGAAAACACAGCATCAGAAGAACAACGACAAATCTTTGAACTCATAAGATGGAGTTTCTTGAACCCCTGCGTCAAACTCTGTACCTGTGGGACAGGTGGGTTTTCAATCTGCGGTTTAAGGATCTGTAACGCTTCATCGCGAGGGGACTGCTTTTTCTTAAACTTCCCCTCCGGTCTCCTGATGAGATTCACATTGTTTGAAATGTTGATTTGACTCCACACGACACTATGTGAGAATCTTGTAACAAGTGTATTACTAAACTCATGAGCATATGCTAAGGTTGACCGCACTCTTCGTATGCACATGTACACACACATGCAAGCGTGTGTCTGAAAGTAGGACAGTGTGCACACACACTGAGAAAGTTGGAGATAAAACTACAATGATCACAACCGACACAATTGTCTATTTAACAGTTACAGTGTCTCTGTTATTATATAGTTCTATGGTTGAAAGTTAAGTACACATGTTTAACATATTTAAAACGTGTGTGTGTGTGGGGGGGGGGGAATGTTAGACCCACCTCTTTCCTGGTGGCAGAGGCTCTGGTGGAGGAGGTGGAGAGTCGTATCGTCTGATGATGTCTTTAAGAAAATGTTAAAATATATTTAGTTTTATTTGTACTCTTAACTGAAAAGCTTATCTTCAAAATTCCATCCATTTCAGTGAAACATAAAAATATGTATTATTTATTATATATATTTTTTTATTTATTTGGCTGATAAATTATTAAATATACCTCAGCAGGTCTGTGTGTTTGTAGTCAAAAGGACTGATGTAAAGCAAAGATTGAAATATAAACATTGATACTGTGGTAAAATGTTAAGGCTTCAAAAGCCTTCATCGTAGATCTGAGAAAGTGTTTGTCCTCGAAGCATAACACTGAATTCTATTATTCTCTTCTCAGTTAAGATGAAACAGATTTTTTTCATGAGTATTTTTTAATGATCAAAACTGACCTTTGATGTCTTGACTCGGAACAATGTGATCTGGAGTCCGTGGGGTGTACTTCACCACTTCGCCAGCAGGGGGCGGCGGAGTTGTCACGACAGGAGCTACAACACAAACAGAAGTGACAGACGCATGCACACAGTATGTTAATGTTAAGTTATTGACACATATTTACTCTTCTCTTTCGGGCTTCCAGGCATATCTCTCTCTAGACGCTGTCTCACCAAACTTCTTTGCTGGTTTGTCCTTGTTTATGGGGATTGCTGGAGCCTTCCTCCGAGAAACGCTGTCTTTAGCTGCCTCAGCCTAATGAATCAGAGTGGCATTTTAAATAGGAAATTACAGTGTCAGGCTAATAAATAGACACACAAGCAAGCAACAAAAACCATTGCACTTCAGTACTGTATGTTTACATTCCACTATTAGGCGGAATTTGGCACTTGATAAATAGTTGGCATGCCAACTAATTTCCCGCTATAATTAAGAACGCCACTCTGAGCATTCTAAGAGGTGCAGTTAGTCAGCAACACTAGGGACCGTTAGCAGTGGCTGACCTGCGCGGGTGGCTTGGCGCTAGGCTGCGAGGGCGCGGCCTCTCTGCCTGTGCTCGTGCTCGGCTGCTGCCCCCCAGGCTTGGGGTCCGATCGAGGGGCCTGGGCCGGCGGCTGGGCATTAGGCTGGGCTGGGGGCTGGCTCTGGGGGCCGACGGGAGCGTAGGGGCTGGGGGGTATGTCCGCCGCAGCATAGGGACTCGGGGGCATGTTGGCGTAGGGGCTGGGTGGCATGCTGGCGTAGGGGCTGATGGGCATATAGGAGGGGTGGGGGAGTAGGGGGCTCATGGGCGGGCTGGTGATGGGAGACGTTGGGGGGCTGGTCATTGCCATAGCCTGCATGGTCATCTGTTGGGCCTGAGGCACACCAGTGGGGAATAAAGCACAGCGCACAGACACACAGACGCACAGACACACAGCTCCATATTAAAAGAATACATCAATGTGACATACAAGGCACATTTGACCCCATGTGTGCACGCTTGAGTCCAACAGTTGGCATAAAACTACCTACCACCTATAAATTATTAGCACTGTGGCAGTGGCTGCTAGCTAAATCAACCCAGCTCACCGCTAACCATTACTCATCAGAAACACCCCAAAAACAACTGGGAGCAGCACCGCAACAGAAGACTGCAACGCTGACAGGTTATGACATGTCTCTGGCATGTGTAATGCTCCTAGCATATAATGCTATGTTGCCCATTACAGTACTGTTAGGCGCGCAGCTAGGATAACAATATATACAGTATTTATTTTTACTGAAAAGTTGCAGAGGGCCTTTTTGAAAAAGTATAGAATTCTAGTCTGTATTTGATTTGAATAAATAATAATACATGTTTCCAATTCACTCTCAATTTTATTTAAAGGCAATTAATAGTAATAATTGCTCCGCGCTGAGTGCAGCGCATGTAACGTCCTGTCTGAAAGGGCCTTAAGACTCTCTCCTGTAGGCTTCAGATCTCTGAGAATCAGCCCCACCTACAGTAGTGAACCTTTCAACAGGGATGTCTGCTTGGGTGAGCACAGCACACCGCTGCACGCCCAGGCCTTACCATGATGATGGCCTGCTGGTTCATTATGGCCTGCTGCTGCTGAGCCAGGACTGTCTGCTGGGGATCTGGGCGCAGGGCACAGATTACAGGGTCACAGGGACATATAGTCACAGGGTACAGGGTCACAGGGTACAAGGCACAGGGAACAGGGCACAGGGTCACAGGGACATATAGTCACAGGGTACAGGGTCACAGGGTAGAGGGCACAGGGTCACAGGGACATATAGTCACAGGGTACAGGGTCACAGGGTACAAGGCACAGGGTACAGGGTCACAAGGTACAGGGCACAGGGTCACAGGGACATATAGTCACAGGGCACAGGGTCACAGGGACATATAGTCACAGGGTACAGGGTCACAGGGTAGAGGGCACAGGGTCACAGGGACATATAGTCACAGGGTACAGGGTCACAGGGTACAAGGCACAGGGTACAGGGTCACAAGGTACAGGGCACAGGGTCACAGGGACATATAGTCACAGGGCACAGGGTCACAGGGACATATAGTCACAGAGCACAGGGCACAGGGCACAGGGTCACAGGGACATATAGTCACAGGGTACAGGGTCACAGGGCACAGGGTCACAGGGACATATAGTCACAAGGAACAGGGCACAGGGTAACCGGGTCACAGGGTACAGGGTCACAGAGGCAATGCCAGACGGGCAGAGGGACAAGAGGGGACCAGTGCCTTTGTCAGGTGTGATGGATACACACCTGACCGTACAGGAGCAACTGCAGCAAGTGGAGGTGACATGACTCCCCCTACTGGCAAGACTCTTACAGCTGCAGGAACACATGTGAGTGTGCGCAGATACACACACACACACACACACACACACACGCACACACGCACGCACGCACGTACGCACATACAGTTTTACTCCTTAACACCAACACTAAAAACTTGTTGAGGAAACCAATAGAAGTAAACATTGAAATAAACATACAACATAAATAAAATAAAATAAAATATACAAGCAAATCATCATTATTTATTTAGCGATATAAAGTGCTTTGAATATAAAGCTGTAGCAGTTTGAACAAATCAAATTATAATAAATTAAAAATGAAAAGTGCAATTAATTTAAATAGTATAAAATGTATTACAATTACATTTTAATTATGTAATAAAAAATAAAATGTATCAAAATATTAGAATTCATATAATTTCATCATACACCCCACTGAGAGACTATGCTTTATATTACCACACTCTGGGTTCAAGGCCGGATCTACCATATAGGCCAACTGGGCATGTGCCCTGGGGTACAGAGAGGGGCCCTCAGTATTGGGAGAAAAAAGTTTTTTTGTTGAGATTAAAACAATGTCATTATTTTGTAACTGATCTATGGTCAGACAAGCTGCATTAGCGAGTGGAACTGTGGAAAAAATGTGTGAATAGCCTTGTTTGCACACAGAAACCAAAAGACCAGTGGGGCTGTCGAGAGAGAAAAGAAGAGATAAAATATTGTGTGCAATAAAATATGTCCCAATAAGTAGCCTAATATAGCTAATAGCTAACTTGAGCAAAGACTAAAAACGACGCCGGTCAGCAAACAGAACAAGGTAACGCAGGCTCGTTGGCTGGACTGAGGACTTGATCTACGACTTTGAAAAGAAAACCTAGACAGAAGAACTTCTAAATGCAAGCGCTATTATGCTATCTGTGAATTGAATAGGCTCATATTCTGTTATGATTGTTTGACCAGATAATTATATTTTGCTGAATATATTTTCCATTTGCATAACAGGCATATTGTGATGCTGCATGATATAGGCCTGTGTGAGCTTTAGTTGGTCAAGTGCAGAACAGTATGTTGGCTTGTTGCCCAGCTCACGTACTGACCTTTTGCGACCTACACTCAGCTGTGTTGTGTGATGGCATTGTTGTATCTTCAGTCATGTTTCCGAATTTCTGGTGTGCTATCAGCTTCGGTGATTTTCAGTGACCATTGTCTTGTCGCGGATCATTTTCTTGTGATTTGTGATAAGATGGCAGTAGCCTACATGGTTTACCCAACAGGCATACTTGCTGCCTGCTCAGCTGGACTACAGCTAGGTGTGTGTGTGTGATTTGAAAGGCCAGCTTGACTGGAAGTTCAAATAAGTATGGTGTGTGCATGTGCGTGCATAGTCTGTATCGTGGGGCGAAGGTTCTGTCAGGGGCCTGCAGTTTGCTGGGTGTAAATACTTTTGTTATCGTGTGGGTGTTACGGACGAGAGGGGGGTCCCCATACGTTACAGTGCCCAGGGGCCCCTGAGGGCGCTAATCTGGCCCTGTCTGGGTTGAGGGCTGAACTACTCACCTCCGGGTGGAGGTGGGGGGGAGAAGGGCCTCTCTCCTGGCTCCCCATCCCCCCACCCTCCCCCAACACCTCCGGCACCTTGTAGCCTAGCGGACAGGGCCGCAGTGTCCATGTCCTGGGGAACAAGGGGTGTGGAGCTAAGATTAGGGTACAATGCATTAGCATATCATAATTCTAATAACATTAATATTAATCCACAATTAACTATATATGGCTCTTTAAGAATCCTGGCTATATATGTGTGTGTGTGTGTGTGTGTGTGTGTGTGTGTGTGTGTGTGTCCATAGAAGAAGTGGAGAGTGTGCATGATATATTTCATTACATAAATACAAAGTTTATTGTATCAATAATGCAAATTTACTCATTGCAACTTCTGACAGTCAGCACAAGGAGGGAATCTCCTCATGATGCACAATAGTCCTGTGCGTCACAAATCAAACTGCCCCACATAGCTGCAGTGGCATTTGTGCGATGTAGGCCGCGTCTCATTAAATAGTAAGCCCTTCATTTGCCAGAGTGTCAGCTCCTCGTAAGCAGATCCCATGCGTTGCCTTGGCGGCAAATCATCAGCGATCTCGTCGCTGTGACAGTTACGGTAACTGGGTAACGCAATCAGTCGGCGGGCTGGAGAGGCCTGTAGAACACATCTGATACATGCTAATTCCTGTCAGCCACATCCGATAGCATGGCTAACATTCATTACATCACAGCCCTACCGCAAAAGCGGGTAATGTTCACTACATCACTGTCCTGAAAGAAATACCGCGCAGCCGGCATGGCTAATGCTCGTTGTTATCATGATGAATAACCTGTCACTAACACTTTAATTGGCATTATTTTCTGTAATATTAGCCCAAAATAAATCTCTGATTATTCATCGCTATAGTAATGGGTCATAATTTCTAAATATAATGAATGTAATGAATCCTGCTATAGTGCTTTTTGTGGTAATTTACTAGATTTAAAAGGGTAGTGGTATACTGTACATTGGCCAGGAGGGGGCAGAGCAGCGTTACCAGGTTCCTGCCTATGTGTGAAAACAAGTACCATACGTCTGCTGGCTTTAATACTTAAACAAATACAAATACAAACAATAACATTTTTTACTACTGTTCTCAGATTTCTTTTTTTACATTTATTTTAAAATATGAAAAGTATTTACATGTACTGAATACATGTAGATCCATACATAAGTGTTAACATACAGTAGCTTCAACTTTCCGTATACAGCATACAGACATACAGCATGCTGTAACACATGGCAGAGTTCTCAATTATGGCAAACACTTGATACAGCTAAGAACACTTGAGCTAACGCGCACAGCTTACAATAAAAATCAATAAGCCGAACACAGTGGAATCCCCTCCTAGGCATTTTCCATCAGAAATACAACTGCTACGCTAAATGCCTGCTGTGCCTGCGTTTATGTGTGTGTGTGTGTGTGTGTGTGGCGTGGGTGCATGGGGTGGGTGTGTATATGTATTGAAACTTACTCCATTTCCATCAGAGAGCACAGGGTCAAACAGACTATCAAGATAGTGGTCCATTCCTCTCTGAGGCTCTAGGTCTGCGAACACCAGGAGAGCAGAATACAAGAGAACTGACACTGGAAATTATGAAGACATGCTTGTTGGTGGCAACAGCCAATGAATATCAACAGTATTACTTTCCGAAAGTCAGAGAGCCTCGTGTCGAGCTTACAGGGGTATATGTATCAGGCATTTAGTGACGGTGCCTATGTGAAGTAGTGCTAATGAACGAAAGAGGCTGAGACTACTACACACATACCTTGGCTATACGGTATGTCAGAGCCTGGCATGGCTGAAGATTTAGTGTCTTCATTCATATCAAACCCACTTCCCAGCAAGCTTCTATACAGAAACACAAGACAAGCTCATTGCATTTCAGTTACTTCAGCAGCAGCTAATGTGGTTGTCTGTGCCACAAAGATTTTGGCACACCCACACTCACACACGCATTACAACATAAGGTGAGAAAACTGTATTAAAGGGTATAGTAAGCGATTGTAAGCTAATGCATGCTAGAGCACATTTAGTCAACTTCACTAAATATCTCTTGCGGTCTAGTTTACCATTCTCTGTGTGTGCTGAAAAGAGTCTGGTTTCTCTACAGCCCTAGCTCCGTAAATAGGAACAGAAAAAAAGTGGTGCAAACATCAACAATAATATCCTAGCCTCTTCAAAGAGTTTACATTGTGTGGGGCGGAACATCTGAGGGAGAGGTGCTTTTGTGTTGATTTGAGTTTGACGTTAGCAAGTGTTCTTGAGAATGGTTACTATACCTTTCAATATATATCTTAAACCCCTAAAACCATCTTGAGACTCCTCCAAAAGAGGTTGGGTGACTTATTGGTGTCCCGACCCCCACGCTGAGCACCACTTATTGGTGTCCCGACCCCCACGCTGAGCACCACTGTAACTGTAAGCTGCCTCACATGCTGGCGTTGGGCCGGACCCTCGCTGGTTCCTGGGCCGAGATGATGAAGTAGCTGCTGCGTTTGGGGAAGTCCAAGGGCAGTTCCAGGTCTGACATCAGGTCCAGGACGTAGTCTGAGCCCTCCAGCTCCACCCACTGAGCTGGCTCCTTCAGTAATACAGACCACCCTCGCCAGCCCTCTAACACAGCCCTGGACACACAAACACACACACACTTATACACAGACAAATGCATGTATACAGTATATACAAAAGACACACACAAATATTCAGGTCCCGTGTGAATTTGTTTTTGTGCGTTTGAGACCATGCAGGAATCTCTCAAACACACACACACAACACACATAGAAAGTCACACACAAAGATAAAACACATTAAACTAAACATGGTTAAACTTTCCTCTGTAACACAACTTAACTTATGCGCAAACACACATACACACACACACGCACACACACACCACACAAACAGAAAGCTTTACACCTTCTTCAGTCCCGTTTTAGGTAGCGCAACTTTCAAGTGTGTGTGTGTGTGTGTGTGTGTGTGTGTGACCTGTGTTGTAAGATGTCTTTGGCCAGGTCCTCTCCTGTCGTCCAAGAGTGCAGCGGACACAGGACAGACATCCCTGTAGGACAGAAGACACGTTGTAATACGTACCTACAGAGAATGCGCGCAGGTCGAACTGTTTGCCAATTTGAACGCGCCTCAGGTGTTAGCAGTTGAAATTAAGTCGGGGGGGGGGGGGTGGGTGGGGGTTCATGTGTGACAAGGAAGCCTGGTCCGGCTCAATTACGCTATTAAATCATTCTTTAAGTGCGTGTCAAAACCCTGGCAGGTAACAGTTTGTCTTAACGTCTAACCCACCCACCTATAATCACACATGCTCAGAGCTGGTGATCCAGCGTGAGTATCAGGTGTTGTTGTGCTAATCCTCTGCAGAGATGCCAAAAGGCCAGAGGACAGATTCGCTGGATGAGAGCAGGGAATGAGAGACAGGCCGACAGCCCTGGCTGGCTGAGTGCACGCACGCACGCACGCACGCACACAGTGGGCCAAGACACAAAGAGGCGCTAGACAGAAGCACAACAGACACAACTGTGCCCAAAAAGACACCCCCATCCTCTTTGAAGTTTGCTATGTAGGACTCTCTTAAACACACACAAACACACACACACACACACACACAAAACACACATAGAAAGTCACACACAAACAAACAGATTAAACTAAACTGCATTAAACTTTCCTCTGTAACACTTTACTTATGCGCAAACACACATACACGTATACACCACACACACACAACGCAGATTTTAAAACGTTTTCTCAATGTATTTGTATCAGGGACCATTTCCAAAAGATATTAATCTCAACAGAGAGGAAAGACGCGTTGCACCAGATTCAATAGCTAATTACCATCTGCAGTCTTTGGGCAAGTGAACCAACCCAATACATGAAGATAATACGTCAATACAGTAGTTTTATCAGGCCCCTCAGCACTTATTGGTATTTGTTTGAGACAGTACAGAGAAGTGTGGGTAGACCGAGGGGAATGGTGCGGACCTATGAGATCAAAGGCAGGTCAGTGAGCTCCTATTTGCGGTAGGGCCAAAGTAACACTTTTGTAACCCTGGTTTCAACTGCAAGTGCAACTCCATACACAAATCAAGCAGTGCACCTTAAATGGAAAGTAACGCGTATTTCCGATCGAGGCAAGCTGACTGCTATCGCCTTACATCCACAGCCGGAGGGACCAGTTAGAGGCTTGTTAGACAGTTTATACACACGTGCACTGCAGGTCTGCGAGTGCATCTACAGTCCTGTACCGCCACTGAACTAGATGGTGGGTTGGTACCTTGTTTAAAAGCCATCTGACCATACAGAATGTGGATACAGAGAATGTGTTCTTCCATGCCCAGATTTAGCCAAAACGATTGACTCATTGACTTGTGTGACTCTTCAGGGTAATACTTCTCTAATCACTGAACCAGAATTGTGTGTCTGTGTGTGTGCATGTTGTATCTACATGTATGCATCTGTGTGTGTGTGTGTGTGTGTGTATCTATGTGTTTACATGTTGTATCTACATGTATGCATCTGTGTGTGTGTGTGTGTGTGTGTATCTATGTGTTTACATGTTGTATCTATATGTGTGTATCTGTGTGTGTGTGTTGTATCTATGTGTTTACATGTTGTATCTATATGTGTGTATCTGTGTGTGTTGGTACCATCAAAGCAGTGGATATGCAGCACAGTGTGGGCTCTCTTGCGGTTGGCGGTCCACTCTAGCAGACATGGAGGGTAGGTGCGGACGTGCTCTGGTCCCACACTGAGCCGCTGCAGGGCCTGCAACAGGCGGTGTTGACACACACACTCATAGCCCCCTGGGCCGTAGTCAGACACGAACCTGGAGCAGAAACACAGACGCGCAATACGCACATGTGTATAAAAAATATACACACACACACACACACACACACACGTGTATAAACCAATATATACACACATGTATAAACTAATACACACATGTCTATAAACCAATACACACACGTGTGTATAAACCAATACACACACACATGTATAAATCAATACACACACGTGTGTATAAACCAATACACACACACGTGTATAAACAAATACATACACACACGTGTGTATAAACCAATACACACACACGTGTATAAATCAATACACACACGTGTGTATAAACCAATACACACACACGTGTATAAACCAATACATACACGTGTGTATAAACCAATACATACACGTGTGTATAAACCAATACATACACACACA
>JAODLL010008776.1:11478-23425 GCA_026546735.1 Forbesichthys agassizii | reverse complement strand
CGCCCCCCCCCCCCCGCAAATGCTTACGCATATGTGAATATGCACAGTATAAACAAACACGTCCTGATTTGTATTTTTTATAATCTGTAGTCGTGTGCATACCTAGACGTCCTGCACAGAAATAGTCTGTATATTCCTCGCTATACGAGCAAATAGACTTGGTTTGATCAGGCTAATCCACTGCACCAAATGCTGTGTACTCACTGCAACTTGATGCTTGTGTTGTGTTATCCCTGTGAAGAGAGCCCGACAGGAAGAATAATAATTCTCTTTTTCGTCTCGCTGTGTCTCATTTCACTGCAAGGTAAGAGGTCCCTGTAAAGGGGTTCCCTAAGGCTCTGGTGTTTTGGGATGGAGGGGAGAATCTGGTGATAGGTGGCAAGGGGAGGGTAGCTAATTAGATCAGAACCCGCCCGACCTCTCCTCATCCGGAGGAGATTCCATTTCACATAACATTGCAAATCCTTCCGCAGGCCAAACCCCTGTTCACGCAGGCCACCTGCTAACTAGCCTCAGCCGCTTCAACAGCACTATGTCACAATGTTTGCATATATACCCGTTTAAGCTCAACACCGACGATCAGGAAGATTTCCATTGGCTTTTAGCATTGTCCGTAGCATATGTACTGTACATAGCGTATGTATCTGCATTTATATCCGTATTTTCCGTATCGATGCTAGTGCACTGCTTTATTTACTAATTTAAAATGTTATATTTTAAATAGTAACCGTAGCCCACTAATTTTAGAGATGACCTGTAAATGGCCTCCTGGGAAGGGAGTTTTCCAACAAATTCCTCATAAGTTTAACATCTTACTTGGTCATTGAGTTATGTAGTTCGTCGATGTGCATGTCAGTCAAAATACTTCTCCTTTGAAGTAGAAGGATCTTGACGAAGTCAGCCAGTGTTGTGTCCCAGACTTTAGGTATATATAGTAATATAATAGGTAATATAAAAGTAATGTTATTATTTCTTTCAGTAACTAGTTGTGTAACTAATTACTATTTCCAAAACAGAAATAGCATTACGATTACTAAACCAAGTAATGCTGCATTACAGCGTTACAAGAACTAGCAAACTTAGGGAAGGCTAATTAAACCAACCTGTCCAATCATCTGGTTTGAGAGGCTGCAATGTTTTCACTTTGGCTGATTGTTGACTCCTAAGGTTCATTATTGTTTTAATAAAGAGGATTTAATTCTAAAATGAGCTGGCTACACAGGTTGTTTTTCAAGGACAAGGCAGGTTAGTTACTGTTAAAGTAATAGTAATATAATATAGTAATGTAACTAGTAACGTATCTCATTACTTTTAATGCCTAGTAATAAGTAAAGTAATGATATTTTTTAAAGGATATTATAATTATTATAATTATTATTATTACAATTCCTGAGTAACTTGCCCAACACTGCTCAGCAGACTGTTCCTTGCAATAGCCGACATGTAATCGTACTCACTGTTAAGTCGCTTTGGATTCAAGCACAATGTCATAAGTGTAATAACAGGACATCCAATTATGCAATAAGAATAATTATAGTTTTTTTAAATAAATCGTTTAATGTCACATATTTTTTTGGTTGTTCTCTGGCTGTGTGTCTGTTTCGTCGTTCATTCTAAATATCTGCTTCCCAGTTTTCCATGACAGGTCCCAGCCAAACAAAGATCGAGGACCCGTTCCAGCTGGAGGCCGACTCCTGTCCAAAATCAACTCCGGTGGAGCCGCGTGTCGTGCAAAGAAGCGACTTGACGACTCTCTCCTCTTTATTTTCCTAAAAATACTGCTCTCAGCTGGCTGGCGTACGACTCCGACCACTTAAGGCTCCGAAACGATGTTCTATTGTGCAGCGGAAACACGCGTGAAACCGGTGTATCAACGTCAGAAGCTATTCTGGTGGAACCAGAGGCAAGAGATGGAAGAGCAGATCCGAATACCCGTACTTGTCTACTATATAGTAGGCAAAAAGCAGTACGTCACAATTAGTACTATGTCTGAATACTCAGTAAGCAGTTGGTAGTAGTCGAGTGGCGTACTCCCTCTGTAGTGTACAAAGTTCCACACTACGCCATCCCATAAGTCAGTTGGGCACTATCCAGAAAAAAAAAAGAGAAATAGCGGTAAATAAAATATAACATGACGGGAGCAAGCAGCGATGTACAAATGTAAGTATCATAATCATACTATCACTCCAAAGTAAAGACAATTTAATATGAGTAGATGTAAAGTCTTTTTTTTTTTAAATATGTCGCTATTGAGGTGAGATTTCGCAGCAAACATCTGGGTCAAAGGACAGGTGAGATGGCAGTTTAATAAATCCGAATTGTGTCCCTACTACTCGCTCGCTTACTCATAGAACGTACTAGACTAACGGTTGGGTAGTAGAGCTGGGTTCCATGTGTGAAGGGGGCCTATCTCTGTTGACCACAGTGGTCACAAATGTGTGTGCACATCATTGTGTTGCAAAACCAAAAGTCTAAGCCAAGTATTGGCTGTTGTTTTGTGTTGTGTCAATACTTGTGTCGAGAATCCCTGAGGCTTTAGTTCCCCTTTAGTTTAAACCTTTACTAATTGAATTGCGGGACATTAGCACACATTGTGTATTCCACGAAATACAACTTTTGTAATACCCCCCATAAAAATGGGGCCATGCAGAATATAAATTCTGTCTAAACTTTGCTCTCTGGATAAAACAGAGCCGTTCCAGTGGAAGGATTTGGTAAAGTGAAACGGCTCTGTAACAATCCTCAGTCCCTACTGACCTTTACTCATGCCATGTATGCTTCTAATTTTCTCAGTAAGTATAAAAGGACGGAGAATACATCTATCCACATCAAAGTCAACCCTTAAAATGTGAGTGTATTGCCAGAAAATTCCTTGGCCATGCGTTAACATTCCTGTAAACCCAAAAACGTCTGCATCTATGCTGTAGGTAGAGTTGGGGGTGGGGGGGACTAGATTGCATACATAAGGAAAATATAATTTGAGTTACATACAGTAAATAAACACACTTGACTAAGTTTATTTGGAGCACTGGAGCAGATAACAGAGTGCACCAGTGCTATTGTTTCTCCATTATCTAGCGTGTTAAAGGTTCAGTGTGTTTACACCAAGGTTTTCTCTCTATAAAAATGTACAGTCCGCCGGCACTTTCATGTTGCCTGAGTTACGTTACGCTCTGGTCCCTGGCTGCATTGCCACATGGGGGCTTTGATGTGGGGCCAAAGTCAGGCGGTGTGTGTGTTGTGGTGGTGGTGGTGGGGGGAAGGGGGAGGGGGGGGGGGGTCTTGGTCTGGGGTGCGGGAAGGAAGGAGGGGGGGTTGCTGTTATACTGGGGGTGAAGGCAGGACACTCAGGTCACTGTGGTCAACAGAGATAAGCCCCTTTCAGAACATCTTCACTTACACCACAGAACCTTGGGGTTTCTATCTGGAACATTTCGCGTTAAAGTGCATGCTTATGTATTCTGGGATTATTCCATATAGACTGTGAAAGGCAAATAATTACATATTGTATAATATAGAACTGATTTTTCATGTTAATATTGTACTTTATCTGCCACTGACAATGCTTGTCAGGAAGAAAACATTGTAGGATTGTATGTTATGACAATGTAGATAAAGAATATAGTATTGGCTGCCGTGGCCTAGGATGCTATGCAGGTGAAAAACACCTGTCCCTGATCAACACAACGTGTCCACAGCAAACGCATGTTCTCACTTTATTCTAAATGACAGTAGGATCTCTCTATGTACTAAGCCCTCTGCAAATGCATTAGAGAACAACTTTGAAAGTGTATCGGTTAAGTGCAGCAGCCTTTGGCATTTGTCTGGGATGTAAAACCATCATCAGCCTTCATTGCTTGACCTTACAGACAGTTAATAGACCATTTTCCTTTTGTTGAAAATAAAATCTTCTCCTGGTCTGAAAAGGAAGATTGAAATACTTGGGTCAGTCTAAGGTCCCAAACCTGGGGAATTAATTGCTGACATTCTCACCACTTGATTCCTTCAACAGCCCTGATCGATGAGGAGGAACCAGTTCTTTATTTAGCTTCAACGACAGCTCACCATGAAGACGGAGGGGGGGAGTGAGCATTTGGTGTGGTCAGAAAGCCTGCGGTCGAAGTTTCCGATATGATAAAACCAGAAACAAGAATTAACAAAAGCAGCTACTACTGCCACCATTTCTCTACATATGAGAGAGGGATGAGTGAGAGAGAGAGTTGAAAGAAGGTTTGATGGAAACAGATCAGCATTTCTTTCATTTTCTGGCCCAAGAAATATATGTGTGAGTGTGTGTGTGTGTATATGTGTGCTCGTGCGCGCACGTGTGTGCTCGTGTGCGTGTGCTCGTACGTGTGTGCACGTGTGCGTGCATGTGCGTGTGCTAGATCTTTGTACGTTCCGAGGTATGTTGGGTTCAGCTGTTGGTGTGGAAGGAATCATTGGTTGATTTATACCAGCCACAGCTACTGTCTCTGAAGCAGCGCTTCACAGCTTTAATCTAACTTTTCCTGTATCTGTATGTGTTCTTTCTTTCTTTCTTTCTTTCTTTCTTTCTTTCTTTCTTTCTTTCTTCCTTCAGTCTATGTCTGTCTGCCTGTCAAGGTCAGCTTTTATTGCGTCCATCCAAACACAGATGCATGAGCTCATTTCGCTTTCTACGTTGGGTGAGGGTGGGGAGTTATGGTCTAATGCAGCTCACTGGCTCCGCTTAACCCCCCCCCCTTCCCCCGCTCCCCTCCAAATATGTTATCATCACACCTCAGAACACCAGCTCCTGGAAGCAGATGCAACCATTACGGCATCGGGTCACAGGAACACTCAGCGGCTCACATGCTGGCTGGCTGATGAGATTTACATCCTCTGCTTGTGAGTGAATGATGAAGCGTGTGAGACGTGAGGTCATAGCAGTCCTCCTGACAACATGGACAGGCAACATCAGTACTGTGTTTGTTTGATTTACTGGAAGACAAAAAAGAGCATCAATTAATTAATGATGCGTGGTAAATTACGACAGCCACACATCCACACAACACACCATAAGTCATCAGTTAATATCAATAGTCGATTAGTCAAACTATAATTGTAAACAAAACTTGCATTTGAGCTGAATAATAGCAATGGACAATAAGCCAAGCCTATACTCTCTCCACATTATTAGCAGTTCAGGGAAAGGACACTGTTTGTGTGGTCTTGTGAGTGCTGGAGAAAATGACCAGAGCCCAAGTTAAAGAGGGTTACGTTTATATAAGATAAGACCTTAATATGTGTTTAAACTGATCCAGACATTCCATTAGATCACCACAGGATACAATGCTGAAACTCTACAGAAGACTTAATGCCTAAAAATACCACAGTGAGTCATCCAACCATAATTATTTAAATGGGAAGTAGTTCAAAAATATTTGTAAAAAATAGGCTATTAAATTTAAACATTTTTGTCATACCTGTGATGTATGGTAGTCTGAATACGCATATATTACAATACCAATCATTTCAAAAATAATATCCCAATTAACTTTGAAATTATTCGTTTCATAATCACACCCTCATGTGTTCTATTAATAATAGTAATAGTATGAAGCCATTTAATAAACTATTACTTAATAATTGAATATACCTGTCCTGCTCTGACTGTAATCTCACGTCGTTTCATACTCCCGTATGAGGTAACCCGTCTCGCCGACTCTCGCGTAATGTTAAGTTGCTGTCATGGCGGCCGTGCAGAGACTGCAGAGATGTGCTGTGTCTCCAACTGGAAAACATTCTGCTTCTGTTATCTTCTTACACGGCTCAGGTGTTTCACGTTTTACTAAACATTAGCAAACTGATGTATTCTTCGACTACTCTGTTCCAGTTTTGCTTCATGCCATTTCACAACAGTTTGTAGTAGCAGAGCAAGCAAGGACTGAAAACACGTGAGGCGCAATGTTATTGTCATTGTTCGCTCCATGAAAGGGATGTCTGTCTTTCAGTGGGAAGTCTGTCTTTCAGTAGTCAAGGACATTACATTTGTAATAGCTATATACATTAACAACGTTGTAAGACCTGGCATTACATTCAAAAGTAATACAGTAGGCATGTTATTTTGCTTATAGATCATTTACACTACCTTAGGCATGTTATTTAGCATATATCATATCACACTCTGTTATGGCGACATTCTCTAATTTTTGGAAAAAAATATTTATAGTAGTAAACGGCGAGAATACAATTATTTTTAGATCTCGTTTTAATTGTAACATGAAGTACACATATGATGATATTTAAAAGACAATTGTTCAAGTCAAGAACGTTGCAGTTTGTTGTGAAATTATAAAGTAATCTTTAGTTTTGTGAGGCGAAATCTATGCGAAGGGCCACGCCCACCCAAAACGGCAAGTATGTTTAGGTCTTTTACGCAACACAGGATTACGTGTTACTATACATATTTTCAGTCTTATACTTCAACAAATGCACGACAAACTGAGACATTCTTGACTTGAATAATTTTCTTTTAAATAGTAAAACATCATATGTGTGCTTCGTGTCACAAAGGGGATCTAACAATAATTGTATTCTCGCCTTGACTACGATACATATTTTTTCCAAACTAAGGTCCCATAAGGGGAAAGTGACTGGCTCTCTATAGGTCGATTTCTACAGGTGAGATATGTCAACACCACAATGGTTTAATGAGCATGTACAGTCAGGCAGACTTTATGAGCTAAATCAACATGTCTGCGATCTGTCAGGACTTCACATGAGTAATAACACCCTTATGACTCATACTCTACTGCTCGGTTGGGAAATAGTGTAGACAAAAATGTATGAATATAAACGCATTCTAATCTTAATTGTGAGCTTTTTTCATACCCAGGTGACACAGGACAGGGGCTGAGAGCGTGGGTTCGAGATGTTATGTCTCCAGACCTAGCGTTCGCACATATCAGAGTTATTTATCCCACCGCGCCTATCAGGTAGGCCCCACCCTACACCGCATACACCCACCCACCGCTACCAAACATCAAAGGTATTAACAGAGAGGGAACACATGCACAATCGTGCTTCTCATAAACAAATACAGAATACAGAAAAACAACATTAACAACAATGGTTAATGATTAACCAGTACAGTAACCATGGCGATTAATTAAACGCTAATGAATGCTCTAATGAGCTCTACCCCTCAGGCCATACACGCCGTTGCGTGGCGCTCCATCCACCGTGTGGTTCGACCGTCTCCAGATCTCCAGGGACTCTCCGGAGCACCTGGCGTCTATAGACGCCATGTGCGGGCCGCTGGGAGCTCTCCTTGAGGACGAAGCTTCCGCAGGGGTGCCCAAGCACAGGGTGGTGATAGGTACGTGGCGGTCAGTCATTCTGGAGAAAGCTGGTTGACCGTTGGACCCGAAATGAAACCAAAAACACTACGGATGCACCGATCGGTCTGCAGGAGATAGGATTAGTCCGATCTTTATTTCATGCGTTTACCTGGATAAAAATATCAATCTAAAATTCATGAATAATAAATATAAAAAGTATAAAATCAATCAAATCGGCAAAAAGAATACAAAAACAAATTCTAAAATATTTATACTTTATAATTTTAAACTATTTGGATCGGCCAGGAAAAAAATGCAATCTGTGCATATCTATCTTCAGGGCTCCAGACAAATGTTTTCCACTGGTAACACTGTATACATAATCATCATGGACAATACCTGGATTTACATGGACACTTTTTTTCTTTCTGAATGAAATCCTTCCGATTGACGGTTTTAGGTTAATTGTTAACATGGGATGTCATCTAATCAGGTAAACATGCTCGGTAATCATGCATGGTAATTAGCTTTAACATTTGTCATGTGTTGATATCTGTTAATAAAAATGTTCTCAACTCAAACGTTGTTCTCGCATCATAGAAAAGTAGAAAAAGTGGGTGGAAGAGGAAGTGTTGGCCGGGAAATCCAGAACCCTTGAAATACCCCAAAAATATTGGCGCTTGCCCCCAGATGCCTGCCACTCTTTGTTAAAAGTGGAGTCAGTCATTCTATAGAAAACTTTGTTGATATTTGAACTCGGATCAAAATAAAAATACCTTCCTTCAATTCCTAAACAATACCTGACTCTAGCTATAAGATTTTAGAAATTATTTTAAGCTAAATTAATGTCAGAAAGACCAAATTGGCTACTGGCGATACACAACGTTTTTACTTAAAGGTATAGTCCACTATTGTAAGCTAACACACTTTTTTTGTCAAATTCAACAAATATCTCCTCATTTCGCTATCTTACCGTTCTCTGCGAGTGTTGAAAAAAGAATCCAATACTTCTGCACAGCCCTGGCTCCGTAAATAATATACACCGCTTGTATCAACAAAGCCGTAGCGCAACGCTTTGCTTCACAATACATTTCTATGTGTGAGGCAGCGCCGCAGAGGACCGCAGAGCGATACCGCTTTGATTTGAGCTTGAAGTTCTCAAGAATGACCCTGCCTTTAAAGATAGTCAGCAGCTAGCGGTCTGCTAGGTTCTGTTTGCGCGCTGAAAATAATAATATGGTGTTTCTACACTGTGGCTCTGTAAATGGCAACACAAACAAAGTGGTGCAGACCGCAGCACACAACAATATCCCAGCCTTGGCAATGAGTATCCAATGTAGGTGAGGTGAGCTTCTGAGGGAGCACACTAATGAGTAAGTTTTACTTTAATCAAGTTTACTCCACCTTTGAAATGGTCGATGGTCTGTTTGTGCGTGACGCTTCGCGACGGAGCGCGGTAACACATCGTTTTGGTTGTCTCCGTACGCTCACGCAAATGGGGAGCGAAAACCATTAGGTAGGCCACTAAATGTATTATCGTCGTTTATCTGCACTCACAGCCTGCTTCTGTCCGCCCACGTCCACTCACACCTCGGTACGTCAGTGTTTGCCTGTCATGACACAGAGTGAAGAATGCAACTCATCGGGTTACCGCGTCCTTTCATTTGCCGCCGGTAATAAACATAAAAGGTATTTCAGCATGATTGTCAGGTCTTCAAACGCTTCTCCGCCCCCACCTATTAAATATTGCGGTTATCGTGTTCGCATATAAATAATAATGAAAAGAACGCAGCGGTCCAGCACCATAAATATTAAGGTGGAGTGGAGGTAACAAAAAGAGTCTCCCACAGGAAAACGAGTGGGAGGCGCGTCGACGATCTGGGAGAATACAGGCGGCGCGGATGAAAGGAGAAAGCGGTGAGCGTGGAGTGAGAAGGGTTAACCTGCCAGCGCCCAGCTGGAGAACTACACACACATAGTTGAGGTGGTGTTGGGGGGGTGGGGGGGCAGGATGGAATGGAAAGGCGTGTGTGAAAAGCCCCTGAACTCCGCTCCAGTGAGAGTGATTGCAAAAACACATGCTCCTGGGAGACTGCTGAAATATTATCTTGCTAAATCATAACATTTTGTCATTAACTATAAATACTCATCGGAGTCACTCGGCGTGCTGGGGAAACGCAGCGCTCCGTTACCCATAGTCCACTTCCCGGGGCTGACGGACTGACAAGCATCAGAACTTTCCATGGAAAACATTTTTTTCTTCTTTTCTTCATGAGGTTGGCCGCGGACTTGCGTGTTGATGTTTTTCACTCTGTAAAGACGCTGGCCTCTTGGTCCAGATTATCTGAGGATGAGGTGTTCCGCATGTACACTGTCCCAAACTTTCTCACACATATTATGTACACAGAAGCACAAACACAATAAGATACTCACACACAAACACACACACACACACTCAAAGCTTATTAGCGTGGACCGGGCCCTGCTTTGAGGCGTGCAGTCAGCTCTAGGAGATACAATAAGGGGGGAGGTAGAAAGAGAATTGGATTGAAGCCAGTGTGTAAATGCCCCCCTTGCACATCCCCCTGACACCATGATGATGGGTACTTGCACACGTGTGCCCAGATGTGTAAGATTATGGTCAGCCCCGTGAACGGCTGCGTAGTCTAAAGCGGCAGAGAAGCCGATGATGTGGAACTAAGGAGGCCTATTCATCTTAAAGCTATTTTTTCTTTCTCTCTTAAGCAAAGGCAGAATATTTTCCGCTTAAGATGCTATGAGTAAGCTTCTGTTGCTCATATGGAGATGAATCTGTTTATGACGGCAGCTTTTGCTCGTGTGACAACAAAGCTAATGTTTCTGCTTCTTTTCTTTCACCCCTTTCCGCTCATCCCTCATAATCATAGGGGAGTTTTCAATGGGCGGGGCCATGGCTCTCCACCTTGCCTGTCGCCACCACCCTGATGTAGCTGGGGTCTTTGCTCTCTCCAGCTTCCTCAACAAGGACTCAGTTGCTTTCCAGGTACCAGTATCAAATCTACATTTTAGCCTATATATGTGTAATATCACTAGCCAAAATGTGGCTTCAGTCAGCGTAAAAACAAGAGAGATTAAAGCAAAATAACTAGGGATGGCACCGATATGATACTGATATTGGAATTCGGTCCGATATTAACGTAAGAGCTGAATCGGTATCGGTGACAATTGGACAGTTGTAACCGATCCATGCACATCCCACTGCAGAGGGATATTGTTTTGATTTGAGCTTAGAAAGTTAGCAAGCGTTCTGGAGAATGACCATCTCTGCCTATAAATGAGGGAGTGGCTGGAACACGCGTGTCTTGCTAATCCAGAGAGCGTGTGTGTGCGTGTGTGTGCACGTGCATGTGCACCCCAGACTGTGGAGCAGCGGGCCAGCGGAGGCCAGTCCTTGCCGGAGCTCTTCCAGTGCCACGGTACCAGTGACGACCTGGTCCTCCACCAGTGGGGGCAGGACACGGCAGTGCTGCTCCGGCAGGCGGGCATGGCCTGCACCTTCCACTCCCTCCCTGGGCTGCATCACCAGCTCTGCCCGCCGGAGATGGAGCTCCTCCGGGCTTGGATCCTCGCCAAGCTTCCCGACCAGTGACGAGGCCAGCCATGTAGCCCCGCCCCCCTCTCGCTGGAGTCTCCCTGAGTGACAGGCCAGCTCCGTAGCCCCGCCCCCCTCTCGCTGGAGTCTCCCTGAGTGACAGGCCAGCTCCGTAGCCCCGCCCCCCTCCTCCCTGGAGTCTCCCTGAGTGACAAGCCAGCACGATTCTTGAGTGACAGGCCAGGCCAGGGCAGTAGCCCCGCCTCCCCCACGGCCCCAACTTTGGGAACCACAGAAGCAGAGTTACAAGAGAACAATGAACCAAATAAGAACACATTTATTTAAATGTTATACAAATATACATTCCCGACAGGCTATTTGTCTTCTGTAGGCTTTTCTTTTAAATAAGAACATGTTCTTAATTGACTTGCCTGGTATAATAAAAACAACTACAAAGTAAAACTCCCTGTCCTGTAAATGGAGGCTTTTGTTTTGTGCTTGTGCGGAGCTAACAGCTGTGTGGTTTGTCAGAGCATTTGTGTCCTACTTACTGCTCAGCTACAGTGAGAAGTGGTTGTAACATGGCCATCCATCTTCCCCCGCCTCGCCCCGCTATAAATTCCCCTGTACGAGAGCCACATGGAGTCAGCAGTGTCACATCAGACATGAGGAATTGTCCCCGTTCAACGGGGCCGGTTTGGCGCCTTCGATTCTGGAGCGTGTTCTTCAAGCCATTTTAATTTTTTTGTTGGGAATGATTTGCACGTGTGTGTGTGTGGGGTTGGGGTGGGGGGACTCCGTGGAAACCTCAGCTATATTTGGTCAGTATCTTGGATCCGTAACACACATCGCTTTATTAATTAGGTGGAGTTAGCATTTTGTAATTGGTAAAAGATAATACACAGGTCAAATTCAGCCGTCTGTTCTGTGGGTGCATTCCAGATCTGGAGTTTCCACACTGCCCCGGCTCTGTAAATGGGAACACAAACAAAGTGGTGCAGCCCGCACCACACAACACTATCCCAGCCTATAGACAATGGGAGGGGGGGGGGGGGGGGGGGGGGGGGGGGGG
>JAODLL010008776.1:0-10000 GCA_026546735.1 Forbesichthys agassizii | reverse complement strand
CGGTGCGCGAACGGAGTTGGGGGAGGAGGGGCAGTGATGGGGGGGTTGGGAGGGGGTGTGGGAGTAGGAGATGCAGCCAAAGCAAACAGAAGGAGCTCAGAGTTTCGATCTGGCCCAGATCGTTGATTACTTCCAGCTATGTGTGAAAGAATGCTACTGTTGAACAGCCAACGACAGAGCGCATCGCACACACGCGTCGCACGCATCGCACACACACACGCACGCATCGCACACACGCATCGCACGCATCGCACACACGCATCGCACGCATCTCACACAAACACGCACGCATCGCACACACGAAACACACACACATCTCACACACGCATCGCACACACGAAACACACACGCACGCATCTCACACAAACACGCACGCATCGCACACACGAAACACACACACATTGCTCGCACACACGCACATGCACACTCCTCACTGCACCCTCACCTCTACCTCACCCTTACCTCTCCATCCCTCATTTTCTCCCTTGACACTCTCTCTCCCCCCTTACTCTTTATCTCTCACACCCCTCTCTCCACCTCTTAATATTTCTCCCCCCCCTCTCTTACTCTCTCCCCCTCTCTTACTCTCTCCCCCACCTCCTCTCTCCCTCTCTTTCTCTCCCTTCCCCCCAACCTACCCGCTACCTGGCCGACAGTATGCAGGCAATCTGTCCGTCCAGGCGTTTCATGGTTTCATGGTTTAACTGCGGGGCTTGATGGAGTTAATGACGTGGGAGGGGGAGGGGGGGCTCCTCACCATCTGTTCTTCTTCTAGGTGAAGTCAGGTGAGGAAATGGCAGCTTCTGATTGGCTGTCAAAACGTCTTGACTTGGTTTTTATTTACACGCCAATAATGATTTAACCTCTGCGATCGACAGAATCCTCGCACCCGGCTAAGCTGATCAGCTGATCGCCACAGTCATCTGAAATCTTCTCTCGGCTCTTGATGCCAGCATTACTTCCTCTTTTGTCTCCTCTCCTCGCTGAAGTGCGACCCCTGTCTGTGAGATGGTGCCGTGCGCCACGGCCTACATGTCAGGGGGAAGGAATGCTAATCTGGACGAGTTGCGGACTGCGAAGACTGAGCTTTCTTTTGGCTGCCAGTTTTCCACTGCGCAGGACTTTCCACGTGGAGCGGACCCAGAGCGACCGGGAAGCTTGAGGAATTCCCGGCCGAGGGAACTGAAGTGTTGACAGATTCCAGATCGTTCATCTGACCACACCCCCCTCGTTATAGGTCATGACTTGATTAAATGATGGCAATACCAGGAGACGGAGCGAGCAGTCCATCTACATAACCGTGAGTCATCGACACCGTGAGGTTTTATTTTAGTGAGTGAATTCAGTGTTGACTTCTCAACATGAGAAACACAACTTGTCATATTTGCAAGATGAGCACATCACCGATTTGCCTTTAACAGGTGATCGTAGGGAGTCCTCTCAATGTATTCAGTTGCAGCTGTTGCATGTCCTATAAAGGCATGGTTCGATTTTTCAGCACACACAGAGAACAGAAAGCTAGAGAAATGCGAAGAGATATTTGGCGAATTTGACAAAGTATTGGCTTACAATTTGCCTAAAATAACTGACTATACCTTTAATGAGGTCTCAGAGGCCAGAGGTTCTCATTCTTTTCGAATGAGTTGCAATGTTAATTGGGATTATGCCTTGTTTATATTTCTGCAGCAGGAAAAATATACTTTACAATCTAATTATTATTTTTCAGTGCAGTGAGTATAGGTGTGAGTAGGCTACTGCTGCTTTAGTGTGTTTCTAACAAAAGCCAGCATTTGTACGGCCTCTCTTAACAGCCTGCTCTACGACAATCTTTACATCCTGCCCTTAACCCTCGATGTTAACCTTTGCCATTTATCACCTCTCTCCTGCTCTATCTCAGTGTGTTGGAGTCTGTTCATGGGCCAAGGAGAGCGAGTGGGCACAAAATATGCTTCACAGGTTTTTCATTTGTGCTCTTTTGCGGACCTTAAGGCAACACAACGCTGACTGTTCTTGAGCTGGGAACACAGATGAGGTCAGATGGATGTTGTGGGTCTCTCTTGTTCAAGTATGAGCACAAACGTGTATGCAAAAGCTAACTCTGTTAATTTATTGGTGAATTTATTGGTGAATTTCCCCAAATACAGTATGCCTCCTTGCATCTCTGCTAGCTCTGTGTGTGTGCTGAAAAACAGTATGCAGTATTTCCACACACAGCCCTGGCTCCGTTAATAGGAACACAAACTAAGTGGTGCAGGCCGCACACAACAACAAGCTTATGAGGGAGCACGCTGTGTCACTGAACGGAGTTCAGTGTTTTAGTTTTCATTAGGGTTCGAATTTAGCAAGCGTTATCGGAAATTACTTTCCCTACCTTAAATGTTAGTTAGATGTATACATATTTCTAGAATGCTTCGAGGGTGGCCACCCCCTACTTTTAATAGCTGAAGCCTTAAATGCTTTGCCTCTGTTCTTCCTGTCGTTTCCTGCTGTGAAACACAGACGTGCACCTGAGAAACGCCAGCCGAACACTAAGTAGTCAGCGGTAATAACCTGGGTCGCTGGACCACCCCAATGTTCAAAGAAGGCCCTTCGCATGTCTCTGCTTTTCTCCGTAATGCCTTCCAAATGGCCTAAAATACATGCACATTATATATAAGTTAATAATGTAATTAATATAAATAATACATATTTATTAAATATTATATTAATATTTGACTTTCATAACCCTAGGGGCAGTACACAAACACAAAGGATATAGGAGCCTCTGCCCTGGCGGTGCGTCTCCTTCCTCAAATTACACCCTTCTCCTCATATTACTTTTCCATCAGGGATGATTAAGGCCTTTGTTTTTATGTTACGGCATCAGAAGGATGTAATTCAGTTAGTTTATAGACATCAGTGCAACATTAACAAATCCTAAAAATGGAGAATGTTGCTATTTTCTATGTAGATATAGTGGCGTAATACTTGTCTCCTTAACAGAGAATAACAAACTGCCTTTGTTATATTCTCTGTTCTGAAACCAGTGTTGGGAAGTAACTGATTACTGATGTAACTGATGTAATCCATTACATTATTAGCTCAGATTCTTGGTATTTAAAGTACTTCTAGGAAAACCTTCTGATTTAAAATGGATGTTTCCAGAATAAAAATGCATACACAAATGTGTTTTTTTTAAAGACTAGACATTAACTGAAAAAAAACCATCCTACTTTGATCTGCCGCCCTGAGTAACATACAGTCACAAAAATACAAAGTGTGCCAACACAATACATTTGTTAGCATTGTAGCATTTTTTAAATGGTAATTCAAAAGTAACAGAAAGTAATCAGATCATGTTACAAAATGTAGGTAATCCAAAAATGACGTTAATTATTATACTTTTAGTCTGCTAAGTAGTAACTGTAATGGAATACCTTTAAAAAGTAACCATCCCTGGCTAAAACACCGGGGATGGTTGTCTTGTTGGATGACCTCAACAGTAGTAGTACACAGACGTCATGTGTGCGATGTCATTCTTATTTTAGACACTGACTACTCTTGCCCTGTTGACCTGGCAGGGTTTACAGCTTCCCGAACACAAAAAGAAAAAGAAATGAAAACGCAGATGCTGAGAGAGGTAAAGGAGCGCGTGAAGCTCAATGTGAGTTCACACCGCATGATGATGATGATGCCATTGCCCGAATGCCATGCGTTAGTCATGCAGGTATTCCAGACGTGATGATGTCGTCGTCCCTCAGGAATCACGGGGATGCGTGCGTCCTTGTGTGTTCGTGCATGTGTGTGTGCGTCATCCGTGTGCATGCGTGCGCATGCGCGCTAGGCTAGAGTAGTGTATGCGTGCGTCCTTGTGTGTGCGTGTGTGTGTGTGTGTGTGTGCGTCCGTCTGTGTCCATGCGTGCGTGCGTCCTTGTGTGTGCGTGCGTGCATGCTAGGCTAGAGTAAAGAGATAGAGGGCAGTCTGCTAGCTTGCGTCCACACTGGGCTCCTGATAGGTTTTCCTGTGATTGGAGAAGCAGCTGTTGGAGCACAGCAGCGGAAGAAGGCTGTATTGACTCAGGGCCTTGCGGGGGCGGCCATGTTTTCCTTCGCTGTTTTGGGGGGAGACGAGGCGGGGGCTTGGCAGCTGAAGCGCTCGGGGGTGACAGAAACGCACGGCGTCTCCTGAAGTCGTCCGGCTCTTTATTTGAGCTGGACCATCGCTGCCAGAGTAAATGTGAGAGCGCGGCGCGGACACAGGATAAATACTTGCCTGTCCAATCACAACACGCCCCTCCCGACCTCTGCTTGTTTTGAAGAGCGCTCACGCTCACATTTTGTCCCCTTACCATTTCAAAGTGCGATCAAATCACAAAGCACCACATGGCCGCTCTCCGCGCTCCGCCATAGGCAAAGATGGCCGCCTTGTTTGAGACCGAATGAGGAACCTGATCGCCGCCGGAGGAAATCTAATTTCGTGTAGCTTTTTGTTCCCAATCTCTTCCCTCTCGTCTATTACTCTTCAGAGAGCCTTTGACATTAACAGAGAGAGACGCTGCAAGTCCTCATGACGGTTTTACACAACTGCCCGGACCAGGCTCACAGTCCATTTTAAATAGTTGGCCCTCATCCAACGTCAATGTTATTCTAACTTCCCTAACTGCCATAAGACAGTGCCTCCTCTGAACTTTGACTCTGAACAAGCTAGCCAAATTGCACTGTACCGCTGGGGCAGGCTATCTTCTGTAAGCCTAGGCAGGCCGTGGAGGCTGTTCTTGTTTAAGGACAGCGCTGTGTTGCCCCCCCCCTCCTTTAATGTGCCTGACCTTTCCAGCTACCAAATATAGAGTTACTCCTTGTCACTGACAAACTCACGAAGCCGTCCAAAACTCTGTTTTAACTATTTAGACAACTCCCTCTCTCTGCAAATCCTACTGTTGGCAAAAGTAAAAACACAATCATAAGGGTTAAGATGAATAATTTGGCAGAGTACGGCTTACATACAGTACATTTCAGACCGGTAATTGATGCAGCACACACTAAGGTCTGGAACCCGCTCCTCCTCTATGCTGAGTGTGTGTGTGCGCGCATGTGTGTGTGCGTGCACATGCTAGGCTGTGTGTGTGTGTGTGTGTGTGTGTGCGCGCGCATGCTAGGCTATGTGTATGTGCGTTGGTGTGTGTGTGTCTGAGTGCGCATGCTAGGCTGTGTGTGTGTGTGTGTGTGTGTGTGTGCGCATGCTAGGCTATGTGTGTACGTGTGTGTGTGTGTGTGTGCGTGCGCATGCTAGGCTGTGTGTGTTTGTGTGCGTGTGTGTGTGTGTGCGTGTGCGTGCTAGGCAGTGTGTGTATGGGTGTGTGATGGCAGGTTGTGCCAGTATAGTCGTTCTAGGCTAGGACGTTCTCCAGTGAGCCGTCCGGCCCCTGACAAGAAAAACCTTGCCCCAGACAGGCGGCATGCTTGTCTGTCACGCGATGGTTTTGTGACGGAACGGTGCCCCGCGCCAGATACTCTCTGTGGCATGTTGTCTGCATGCGGCCAGCCTTTCGTGGGTGTGTGTCGTTTACCAGCTAGCTAATCACCGATTGTTTATACATATATACATATTGTATATGTTGTTTATACTGTACAAACACAGGGTGTATATATACCATTGTATATTATACTGCAAATAAATACACATACAGCATATACATATATACACTATCCATGTATAAAAGCACTTAATCAAATATTTGTGTCAGTCAATTGTACTAAATGTATATACTGTACTAGAACGTGTTTATGTGTTATTTATAGTCTTTGGTGTGTTAGACGGTGATTCACAGTGAATTAAATCACTAACATCAAGTTAGTAAAGAGTCAAGAGTGAAATGTCGTGTCCTTCTCATTATCTTTCTCTCCACGTCTCCGTGTGTTTTTTCACCGGGTGTTCATTTGAATCCCAACACTAGCCATGCCAAGCTGCTCGCATTATGATTGGCATCAGATGTGTGTTTGTGTTGGGAATATCTTCCCGTTGAACATCTTCTTCTCAAAGACCCTTTCTCTGCTATCTGAGATACCCGAGGGTGCCAAGTCTGGCCACGTGGCAGCTATTAGGCATTTATTAGGAAGACCCGGTCTAAAGGAATGGGGGGAGTCGTACATGCACTTTTATTGGTCATCGAGACATTAAACACTGATTCTATATAATCACCAATCAAATGGGATTAAGACGGCTAAAAACATGGTGACTTTCCCCTCAGAATAAGGTTAAAAAAAACGTTTTCCCCAACAACTTCTAGTACCCATGAACATCTGCCAGCGCAGCCACACGATTATAACTGTAAGCTAATACATGTTCTGTCAAATTCCCCAAATATCTCCTCACATTTCACTACCTTACTGTAATCTGTGCGTGCTGAAAAAATAACCCTAAACTCCTACACAGCCCTGACTGCGTTTAGGAACATGAACACCGCTCACAACAACAATAGCGATATTATATAGTTCTATGGATACGTCATGCCCTATTGACACCCTGACGTACTCGGTCGTTTCCGCACACAGAATCCACCACAGACGACAGACACCGCGTCCGGCCTGGTGGGCTTTCAGCATTCAAACTGCTCCTCGTCACGATGGCACAATATTTGCCCTGAGGCCTAGACGTATAATTTCATTCCACCGTTTGAGTCAGAAGGAGCATGTGGTGTCGAGTCGGATGCCGTCAGCACAGGGAGTCCCCCCCTCCAAACCCCCAACTCAGCCCTACTGTGTGTGTGTGTTTAGACATGCCACACACACACTTGTGCCTTCGTACCCTGACGTCGTTTTACCACATCTCCGTCACTGCCGCGAGTTATCAGGGCAGACTGTGTGTCTGTCCGGGGTCTGCGGGAGACACCAGAGTCGTGCGTACTCGCGGCGCGTGTTGACTAATGGAGACACACGAGGCTTCTAGAAGGTTGTAATCACTGCTCGTGAGCCAATGGCTGACACACGTGACGATCCCGTTAACTCCGGTAAAACACTTTTTCCCCTCCTCTGCCTCGCCTCAGAGCACTCTGCTCTGCTCTGTAGGCCAAGGAGAGGGTCTCTCTCTCTCACACACACACACACACACAGACAGACAGACCCAAATTGGCAGACGGACAGAGAGATAGACAGAAAGAGAGAGAGAGAGGTGGAACGAAGTAGACACGGGGATAGTTCTTCCACTAACCCTGTAATTTTTTTTGTCTTGTTACCCTTTTGTAAGAAGCCAAAAGCCTCTTCTTAATAAGAGCGTGTTTGCTTTTCCATGTTTGCCTTCGGAATTGCTCACATTACCCCAGATTGGTAGCTGGGCGTGTGCGCAGCAAGATTCCCATCCCGTGTAATTCTGTCCCCTGGCACTCAGTGGCCGCAGGGACACAGGCAGAAGAGAGGGGGCGACGGTAGTCGATGAGTGTGTCTGGTTTGCCAAAATAGAACAAGACTGGGACATGCAATTGAAGGGGTTTGGCTCTAAATGATGCCTCCAATCTTTATTGGAGTGGCCCCCTCCACCGCCAGCGGCATTGTGGGCAATGTACGAGCCGGGGACGGACAGGACATCGTGCTCAAACACACTGAAGTATGATTAAAACAATTTGTATATACACAAACACCACCAGAGCCCCAGACGTCTTTCTTGTGGCCGGGCACAAACGGCAACATTGAACCGCACAGATTTAACACTGACGTCAAACACGCTGCTGCAACTATACGTGGTTTTCTTTTCCTGTTGTTTTACCGCAATGTCACAGCACTACGTCTGTATTCTATTTATATATATTTGTTTATATATTATAGGGTAAAATCAGCAATTGTAAGCTAATACACTTTATTTGTAAAATTATTACAGATATTAGATATAGTTAATCTTTACATGTGTAGTCGGACACAGCGTAGGGCTAATTGCGTAAAAGACCTGCCTACTTCACAGGAGAGCTATTTTGATTGACGTACAAGACGATGTAACTCCAAGACCAAGTTGGACATTAAACTTACTTGAGGAATTAGTTGTGAAACTTAACGACGCGACTATGGCAGTTTGTAGGTCTTGTAAACCTGTTAGGCTACGGCTAAAATACATGTTTAAAATACATGGAAAAACTGAAATTAGTAAGTAAAGCACGACACTAGTGTCACCGAAATTACAGAAAGGCCTACAACATACTCATGAGTGATAATGCAATTGGAAATGACTCAGAATCGACAGCCTCACGTACGTGCTGTTAGCTAGCAAGGGTCTATGTGTCAGACGTTCAGGGCAGAGTTGCTTATGTGACGTACTGTAGTGTTAATGGACTTAAGAGGCTGAGACTAGCAGGCGGTTAAGGGTATAGTCAGTTATTGCAAGCTAATATGTTTTGTCAAATTCATCAAATATTCAACACGCATTTCGCTAGCTTACCGTTCTCTTTGCGTGCTGGAAAAAATAACGTGATAATTCTACCGTACACAGCCCTGGCTTCGTAAATACGAACATATACAAAGTGGTGAACACCCCTCACAACAACAAGCTGTAGAACTATGCTTTGCTTCACAATGTGCTTCAATGTGTGAGGTGGCGCCGCGGAGGGATACTGTTTTGATTTAAGATCGAAGTTAACAAGCGTTCTCGAGAGTTAATAACCTTGCATTTAACTCTCTTGCTAATGCATGCGTGTGTGTGTGTGTTTTTGTGGACTTCTGTTTGGAGTCAGCCATGTTTACATACACGGCCGGGGCCATTTTTAGCCTCATGCGACAGCCTTCCTCTTCACCGCAGCCATGAGCCAACAGGCTCCATGCCTGACGTCGGTGTAATGGGGCCCCCTAGACGCCTGTGGTGACACACACACACACACACATGCGTGGGCTGGGAGACAGGGTTTTCTCCCTGGAACTCCCATCTTACTCACTGCCTGGCTCTGTGGCTAGGTCAGTCAGTGCTACGGTTCGTTCAGGGGCTAGTAGCGCCAGGAAAGACCGAAACAGACGCTCCACAACCCCCCTGGGATGCATGAGGCCGCTTCAGACCACTTATATTCACTGTATGTATGTTTGCAGTATATGTTAGTGTAGGCCTACATTTATGAATGTATAATATAAACACAATATAAACAACAACACAATATCACTTCATACAATTCTCTTTCTTAGAGACTTCAGGTTGTACATTAAGTGAAGTGGCTTACAGCAGCATTTAAAGGCAGGGTTAGTTATTCTTGAGAAGGCTTGTTAACTTCGATCTCAACACCCCCCCCCACACACACACACACACTCACACACACACATTGAAACAAATTGTGAAGCAAAGCGATGTGTAGAAGTAGCAGACAAGTTTCATTTCAGCACACACAAAGAACATTAAACTAGCTAAATACACTGAACAATTTGTTGAATATGAAAAAAAGTGTATTAGCTTACAGTTAGCTTGCTGACTGATACCTTTAATTAAAAGTCATAGCACGCTAAAACGTTGATTCAGGTTAATTTAGTGTGCTTTGTAGTTCCAACTAAAGTTCCCTCCTGTCCTAAAAGCAATTAAAATATAGTGAACAGGAATATGTATTAAAGGTAAATTCAGTGATTGTTAAATACTACACTTAGTCAAATCCAGCAAATTGCTCCTCACGGACAGCTTGCTGCCCGCTCTGTCTGCGTGCTGAAAGAATAATCTGGTGTTGCTACACAGCCCTGGCTATGTAAATGGAAACACAAACAAAGTTGTGCAAACCGCACCACAGAACAATAACCTAGCCTTTGCAATGAGTTCCCAATGTGGGGGCAGAGTTTCTAACGCAGCACCCTATGGCATGTTTTTGTTTTGATGGAGTTCAAATATCAACAAGCTTTCTCCAGACTATATCCGTGTAACTGCGCCATAAAATGTGTATACTGTTACACTTAAAAGGTGGAGTCAGGCTCAGAGCTGGGGTGCAGGTACACTCTAAAGGTGCAGTCAGGCTCAGAGCTGGGGTGCAGGTACACTTTAAAGGTGCAGTCAGGCTCAGAGCTGGGGTGCAGG
>JAODLL010008766.1:13210-31027 GCA_026546735.1 Forbesichthys agassizii | reverse complement strand
CTATCTATCTATCTATCTATCTATCTATCTATCTATCTTTTGCTTTTACACTTATTCTTGAGCATAGGTGACCTTACTGGCGAATAGTATAAATGTTAAGTTCTAGATAGCATCTGTAACCTTTTTCCACATCCTGTTTTTATACATTTTTTTCTGGCAACTCTATAAGATAAAGTATTTTTTTCATTTACCATTTACATTCTGTAATGTAGAACCCTTGCTGTTTTACCTCCAGACTAACGGCCCTAAATCACTGAACTTTTACCAATCAGACACCCTGCAAGCATAATGTTCATCCCTGTGTCCTGAATACAAATAAATATTAATAATAATATTATAGCTATATGCCTGCATGTCTACAAGTCATAATTTGTCATCGTGAATAATCTATTTTGGGAAGCTTTTATAACAGCCTTAATTCGGTTCTAGGTGTTTGTGACGGCATATCGATCGACCTCTCACTGTACTTCAGTGGTTTTAATGAAAGTCATGCAAAGTGATGTGTGTATGAGTGTACATATACTGTATACAACATACAGTATACATACATGCATGTGCCTTTATGTATAAACAATATGATTATACTGTAAGTGTGCTGTATTTGTACTGTGTGTGTGTGTGTGTGTGTGTTTTAATCTTCATGTGCTATCATTGGCTTGTTTGTGGACGTTTTACTGTATGTGTGTGTGCGAGCGTGCGCTATTAAGTATTTGTGTGCATGTGAATTCTGTGCATAGTGGCGTGCGAGCCCGTCAGCCCCATGTGTCCGTTCCCTTATCAGTTTCTCTCCTCGTGCGCTGTTGATAACGTCTCTCTCCCTCTTCCCCGCCTGTCTTATCTGGGCCAGGGACACGCCCCCCCATCCCGTGCCAAACATCTGTTGCATTATATCCATCTGCACCTTGTCACAGCTCGTGCTTTGCCGGGCGACAACATCCTATACGTCCGCGTGATCACCGCCTGTGTTCTGGATCTCATCTCATCCGTCACGAGCGGCCAGCCGACTTTGTATGAGAGTCTGCGTGCGGTGAGCAGCTCTGTTGCTGTTGGCGACAGTCTGTATGTGTAGCTCACCCGTTCCTACATCATTGATGATACCAGTCACCTTATCGATTACCCCACTCCACGCGGGGGGGAATCGGGGTTGTATGCAAGCTGTGTGGCAGAGCTGTGGTGGCCAGGTGGTGTGACGGGGGTTTGACCCTGGAGCTGCTGCCAAGGTTTGGGTGTGGGGGGGGGGGGGGGGGGGGGTGGGGTGTTGTTAGGAGGTTGGCAGGAAAATATCTGAGCTACGTTGGCCTCACACTGTAAGCGGCAACCTATGTTTGCACGCACGTGTGTGTGTGTGTGTGTGTGTTAATCAGTGCAAGCTGCTGGACTGTAGGATATTAAAAGTTAGGGATGAAACGACGCGTGCGTTCCCTCAGGACAGTGCATTATCAGTCCGGCGACGTGTGACGCCAAGTCGAAGACACATTTGAGCGATTTGCATATTGTAATCTCCTAATAGATGGTGTGTTTATCTGACGGCGGGGCGAGCAGGAAGGGCCGTGATGAATAAAAGTAGTACAACATTAGCAGCATACTAATGTCTGCTAGTACAGAGGCTTCTCTTCGCTCTCCCTTCACTCGTCTACACCTTGCTTTTCTCTCGCTCGCTCGCTCGCTCTCTCCCTCTCTCACTCACTCACACTCTCTCTCTCTCCATCTCTCTGTGGGGAGCGCGGGACATGCCAGGATAGGCACAGCAGTGAGCCCGTTTCCACCATTTGTCAGAGGAAAAGGATTAACCTACTCGTCGACTTCAGGAATTTGAACTCAGCGTGAAGTTTAAGAAAATCGAATCTAAATAATCGTATCAGAGATGAATTACATTTAATTTAGATGCATTTTCTATCTGTCTGTTTATATGTCTGCTAGGTCTCATAAAACACTATATAAAATACTGTATACTGACTTTATTAAAGCCCTTTGTCTATTGTATATAGTATTGTGTCAGGTGGGACCTTACCAGCAATACAAAATAATATTGGCTTGATGTGTTTTATGTTTTAATCAGTGTATGTTAATGATAATGTTACACAATGCACAACAATGCTCCTATCGGGAAAACACAAACACGTCAATCTTACCGAATAGTCAACAGCAGTGCTGCAATTGCATTCATTACTACAGTGGTCGCCCGAGTTAATAAAAAGACATCAGCAGGGTTGTTATCCCTTTTTAAAGAGGATGCACACACATTCCAGGCAGTAATGTAGTGAGTTTACAACCCTTATAGTCCATACCTGCGTCTGCTCCCGACTCTCTCCCTCCTCAAGCTCTTTTATGTTATTTGTGCAGGCACGTGCGCAAGTGCGTGCGCACACACACACACGTTGTCTGTGTTGGTCACCGCTCTCTGGTTCCAATCAGAGTTCAGTAATGGCTTTTCTGCTTTGCGTGAAGAGCATCCCACCTTGTATCAATCATCATCACCAAACGGTGTCAGGCTTGTTTCCTGCTCACTGATTGGATGTCTCTCTAAGTGGCGCCGCCCTCTTAGCCTGACCTCGCACTCTCCACTCACTGATAAATGCACAAGGGGGAAGCAATGTATACATGCAAACAACACTCGTGTTTACATGAACCATGAACACACATTCTCATGCATGTGCACACACGAGCGCAAGCAGATAGAAACGTGCATTATGTTTATATACACACACACACACACACACACACACAAACGCGCTCTAACACAAACGTGCTGACTGAGAAATCAGGCAGTTAATAGTGGCAGACAGATATTGTGTGTGTGTGTGTTTGTGTGTGTACAGACAACATAAGGCTGTTTATTCCCAATTCCTTCTCTAATCATTCCATTTGTCTATCTCTGGATCCTGGGTGCTTATTTCTTTTTTTTTTTCTTTCATTCTTTCATTCTTTCATTCTTTCTTCATTGTTTTCCTCCCTGAGAAGACGCGGTGAGCCGATGAACAGAGATCGATCAACGCTATGACGTATGGATTTATCCCTGATGAGCCCAAATGTCAAATGAAGAGGGAATGCATTGCTGTCTCTCCCAAGGAATTATGGGAGATAAATGAAAAAAGGGGTGGGAGGTCCTGTAGTGATGGATGAGATAGAGGCGGATGTGTACATACGTGTGTGTGTGAATATATTACAACAGAGCTGGGTCCTACCATTTCTAGAGTGTGTGTGTGTGTGTGTGTGTGTGTGTGTGTGTGTGTGTGTAAGCGTAAGCTTGTGTGCAGCAGAGATAAATTAGCGGTAATGGAGGAGTTGAACTAATGACAGCGATGTTGTGTAATTGGGTAAGTCTCTCTCTCTCTCTCTCTCTCTCTCTCTCTCTCTCTCTCTTAGGCGTGTACTGACTGATGTAGATGTTGGCTCGTACAACACATGAACCTTTTGAAGGTCAGGACAAAATACATGGCCCCTTCTAAGAGGAGGGTGCAAGGTGATGAGGATTGTGCTGAGGAGAAGCAGACGTGCTAGTGCAGCTCCCTTAAACAGATGAGCGTGCACATAATTAATAGAGTACATACAGTTGTTGGCACATGATGGTACTGACAATAGTAGCATCTGTACCTGGTGTATGAATGTGTGTGTGACTGGGTGAATGTCAGGCAAAATACTGCAAAGCGCTTTGGATAAATGCGCCCATTTGCCATTTACAATAGAAGTAAATGTCTTCTGTGTTTTATGCGTGTTTGAATAAGGTTTTGTATAGATTCAGCGTGTGGCCCAGCCTTTGTGATTAGGATCTGGTGACAAGGTGCTTCCCATCTGCATTCAGGAGCATTGCTTCTCTACCAGGAAGGGTAGAGCAGCGTCCGACATGGAAAAATTATAAGTAAAACATTCCCTCATCCAGGAATTATGTTTTGGAATCTTGGGCAAGGTTTCTTACTGTAGCTCAGAGTTTCTGACTTGATGTCACAGCAATATGCAGAGCATATTGCCACAGAACAGTACTAGTTTGAATAGGTTTTACTTGTAAAATACATCTATATGCAATTTGAGATTTAGCTACTTCATTTAATATACATATACAGTGGATAGTAAAGCAATAACCAGGTTAAGCACAGGATTGCCAATAGTTTGCGATGCTGGTATGTAACAGGTGAGACACAAAGACCTTTACTTTTCCGACTTCCAACGTCACAACCGCTCGAACGCACAGAAGGTGCACTGTAGGTGACGTGTTTCCCACTTAACAACTTCCCACCTCCGACTAATGTTGAACGCAGCATAATGAATCCACACGTTGGCCCGTACATGCTGTTTGTTTATGCCTACTTGCCACTTTGCACTGACCTGCACATTAAGTCAGTAAATACAGTTTATAAATCACCAAGTGCTTCACGGTATCAATAATGCAGTGTCACAATGCTAACAGAAAAATACAATAAAATACTCCATACAAAGTCTGTAGATTAAATTAAAGTGACTGGTAGGCTGTACTACACACGCTACATATACTTTACATGTTTTACAGTAAAATAATAATAATAATCCACCACAAAGTGAGATGTGCATTTAAGGTGCAGTACAAACACTGAAAGTGCTATACAGAACACACAAGCATGCACACCAGGATAAAAATGCAAATGCTGTACACGTGACACGGGAACCCTTATCTTTTCTCTTTGAACCATTCATGCCTCAGCATTGATTTCTTCTCCCTGGCTTTCTCTCAACCGTTCTACAGTACATATTCTCTCCCTGTGGTGCAAAGAGAGGTTGGTTGTGTGTGTGTGTGTGTGTGTGGAAAGCTGCCGTTTGCTGTAGAGCGGTAAACTGTCCAACCCCCCAAAACGTGATGCGATGTGAACACTGCAGTCTGCAACTATTTGTATACACTTCATGTGATTGTATTATTCATGATGCGGTTAAACCACATGATGAAATAAAGTGAATATTCTGATCTTGACTTGCTCTTTTAGGAACACCACATTCATTTGGTTCACATGGATAATCCATCAATAATTAAATAAATGAGCCGCATGTCTTTATTTTAGTCTCTCTCTCTCTCTCTCTCTCTCTCTGTATTGCTACTGGATTAATTGGTGGTAATAAGCAGCAGATAATATGCTTTCCTGTCTCTGGGTCTCTGTCCGCTGAGATCTCCATAACAAGGCGATATCTCAACCAGGTGAGAACAGAAGCAGATACGATTGGGGGGGAGAGAGTTTGGAGGGAGAGCCCACAAAGAGTAGATTGAAGGAGGGGATTGTCAAGCAAGGTGGGATGAGTATGACTTGTTCACTAAGAATGAAGGACTCCTGGGTTGTGGTCCTAGTCATTCTAAGGAGTAAGTCTACCTGCACCCACTGACTAGTAAGGCTTTTACTTGTATATCAGGTAGCACCATTCAAAAGAAGGTTTCCACATCATGCCAGAGTGGGAATGAATATTCTAACAGCGGGGGGGAGAGGTAGGGAGAGCAGTTTTTCCGCTAGGCTTTTTATCAGTTATGAGTGATAATGGTTATACAGTACCTGGGTGGTGCGCACATGCCTACGCTGGTGGTCAGAGTGGATATCAATAGTTAAATTAAAGTCTTAAATAACATGTATGTTAATGACTTCATGGATGGTGGTTTTGTTTGGGGGTCCTTCCCCAGAAATGTTTGTCAAACACTTCATTTTACAATGGAGATATAGGTTCAAGGGAAACAAAATATGACTGAATAGAATGCAGTAGGCATAAAGGCTCTCTGGATTCTGTATTGCCTTCTCCTGTAGATCAACTTCTCATTTAATGTTATCCTAGCTGAGTCAAAACACACATGCATGATATGCTAACCTTCTGTTCTCCTCATGTATTTAGTTTTGGGCACTAACCACTTGTGGCACTGCAGGAACCTATTCGCGTCAATGACACTGTAATACATTTGCATTCATTTATAAACCCCTGCACTTTTAATAGCTTAATAGCTTTATAGCATGTGTTTCACTAATATTTCTATTCCACGAACGAACGTTATACGCTGTAAAAGACGACACATGAACCAACAACACAAATAACCAACACTCAACAGGTTAAATGAAAGTTACTAGCTTACTAAATGAAAGTCGAGTGGGTAGCTGGGGTGCATTTGATTCAGGGGTCGGCAATGTTTAGGTGAGGTAGAAACAGGCATGTATGAGGAGCACCTAATTTGGGCGACGACTGTCGACTTAATTAGACCTACTTTTATTGTAGTTCTCCGGTAATGTTGCTATCCGCTCTGTTTGTCAATGATGTAGGATACCCGCGCTGTGCTCGCTCTTACAATGCTGGGCTATGCAGCGCATTGTCGCATTGCCACTTCTGAAGGAGTGGCGCTAGCAGCGGAACCACTGGAGAGGCAAAGGGAAAGAGTGGGAGCCAGTGGGGGGCTTGTGAACAAGCGATGGATAGGAGGAGAGAGAGAAAACAGAAGTACAAAATGTGAAGGAAAGATGTGAGAGTAATGCATCACTCCATCAGAGAGAGAGAGAGAGAGATGTATACATTGCTTTGGCGACATTGTCTTTGGACTTTCATGACAATAAAGCACATTGAATTGAGAGAGACCTCACTAAACTCATGTTGCTGGTCTTGATCCCTTTTCCGGTTTCCTCTCCTCTGCATTGGTTTTGCAATGTGCTTGGTAAGTCCTGTTGCTGACGGCAACCACTGCAGAAGGCCTCAAGCAGTGATTCTATGGAGCTGCAATGCTCATTACTGCCTGCACTTCTATTGCAGCCAGTAATAACCTAAAGCATCCTAAAATTAGATATTTATATTGTAAATATGAATAAATTGGAATATTTTTGTTGCTTTTTTTTAAATTGTTGCCTCCTACGATGCACCAAATGTGGATGTACTCATAAAATGTATGTACATTTCATTCAGATATGTAACTGGAACCATTATACAAAGTGATGCGTGCATCTGCGGTTGATCAAAAAGTTGCACATATAATTTAAAGGTAAAGGCTGCATCCGAATACCTGTACTTGTCTACTATATATATAGTAGGCAAAAAGCAGTACGTCACAATTAGTAGTATGTCCGAATACTCAGTAGGCAGTTGGTAGTAGTTGAGTGGCGTACTACCTCCGTAGTGTACAAACGTTGCACACTACGCTATCCCATAAGTCAGTTGGGCACTATCCAGAAAAAATCGAAAGAAGAGAAATAACGGTAAATAAAATATAACATGATGGGAGCAAGCAGCAAAGGTGCTAATTAACGTTTGCTACCAAAAGATGTCGCTATTGAGGTGAGTTTTCGCAGCAAATATCCGGGTCAAAGGACAGGTGAGATGGCAGTTGAGTATATCCGAATTGTGTCCCTACTACTCGCTCGCTTACTCATAGAACGTGCTAGACTAAGGGTTGGGTAGTAGGTACTTTACCAAAGGTAGTCTATACTGAGTATTCGGATGCAGCCAATGTCAGCCATTGCAAGCTAAATGTAAGCTAATACACTTTTTGTCAAATTCAACAAATATCTCCGCATTTCGCTATCTTATTGTTCTCTGTTCATGTTGGAAACATAATCTAATGCTTCTACACAGTAAATAGCAAAATAAACAAAAAAAAAAACAAAGCGAATCCACAAAAGCCAGCTTTACAGTGCATTTCGACGTGTGAGGCACCGCCGCGGAGGACCGCGGAGCGATACGGTTTAGATTTGAGCTCGAAGTTAGCAAGAAGGACGAATCTCTAAACAAACTGGTGTAATATAATTTATATTTTTAATATGTGATTGCTGCTTGTGGTTCAAAGGTTTATTCCTGTGTAAATCATTTTTTTGTTAATGGTAGAGGACATTCTACAGATAAATACTTTCACATGTAGCCTATTTAAATCCATCTTATAGATGCATACTGTATGTACATGCTGCCCGAATAACATGGTTTTAGAAAGACTGTTTTGTTTTACACGCAATTTCAAGCTTTGCTTTGAGTCACTCGTATTACAAACACTCAGGTGGCACAAAGCTACAGCGTATTCGTGGGGAGCCAAATGGACTATTAATGTCTCTGAAGTGCAGTCTTCCATCTGCCTCGTCTAGCGCAAAGCCTCTTGAAAACGGAGCATCTGAACCACTTCAGCAATCTGTTCCTTACCACGCTGTATGCTAGCAGGTAATGGAATATACAGTACACATTTCTATATTTGCGTAAGCGCCTTCATCTGCCTTTACCAGCCTACTGTACGACACTAATAAACAAAGAGGCACTTCATTAGTCCTGAGGTAAATGATCTCAGCATGCATAGCTCCAACTGGAAAGGTGCATTAAAACAAGATTGAAGAGTTTCAGGGAGGACGGACATTGTGAACAGACACAGTAATGGGCATATTGCGGCACGTGGAGCGCAGGGCTCTCACCCTGCAGTGCTCTTAATGCCGTGGACAGAATGTGCTGTGTGTTTCCTATGGGAGAAATAGTATAGACTCTATACTTTAGAGACTTTGGCTTACTGTGCTGTTGCTGGAGTAATGCATTGTTGCTCTAATACACGATAGGTGTGATGGACTCTTTTTGCATGGTTTCACAGGTTGTTAGAAAGGTGTGTGTGTGTGTGTGTGTGTGTGTGTGTGTGTGCGCGCTTTCCCATACAGCCCCCCCTTCCCCCTTCACTCATCCATTAATATAATATCCCAGGTACAAGTGTCTTTAATTAAAAGTAATGAAAGTCTATTACTGAACAGAGTAATTGTCTTCATCAAGTGTGTCGGCGATGAAAACCCTTTCTGCACGAGCTGCCCTCCTTGGGTATCTGCTCTTCCTTGGTGACATGCGTATCTGGGGAAGTGTAGTCAGTTTCTGGACAAACAACTGCAGGATTGGGGGTGAAATGGCAGCCTATTGAGAGATTCAGACTGCCGAGCTTATTGACTGAGGTGAACCTCCGGGAACATTCTCCCCTGTCTCAGAGTTGAACTGGAGTCAAAGGGCGACTTTTCGAATATCTGCTGTTCTGAAAATGTTTTTAGTTTTTTTATGTTGAGGGGTAAGGAGGTCTGTTTTTATAAGAGCTGACCCTGCCCAGATCTTCTTTACCTGTTATTGAGGTGTCTGGTTCAGGCCAGGCATAGTGAACCTCAACGATACAGAGCAGATCAATAAAAGCCATGTTGTCTTCTGAAAAGATTGCAGTCTCTGTAGATGTGGAAAAAGGGTGTTGAATAACACATGACCTTCTTATAAAGTCAAAATACAACATAAACACACATATTCAGCACATCTTCACCAATGCGTAGCAAGAAAATAGCTGAAATGACTGAAGAGCTTAATGCTTTGATTCTGTCTGTGCACTCCTCAACAATCACATTATCTCCACCTAACACTGCGTTGAATTGACTTTGCTTTGCTGCTTTGCGCTATAACCTATTGTGATGGGGTTTATGTGAATGAAAAAACATTTTAAACTGATTTTATATACTTTAACATTACCACACGTTTTTACACCTGACCAGAGAACCATTGCATTCTAGGCCTCTTTAACGTGCAAAGAAGAAAAATGTCTGAAGTGCATCACAATTTCCGGTTTCATCCTGCTTACAGTCCTTATGTATGTATAATGAGTAGGGATGTGCACAATTAGTCTGTTAAACGTTGCCAGCCTCGCTAGTCTGCACCAGAAATACTAGTCAGTTAAACATATTTTTTATTTTTCAAAGTAGTTTTTCTTGTTCACTGGGTCAGTTTCTCTCTGTCTGCACTCGAAACACTGTTGACGCTGTAAGTTGGGAGCGCGTTGGATTAAACTCTTTCAGAGCGGCGAAACTGCAGGGATACATGGCTCACAATACAGCGGAGAAAATAAACATTGTCACTAACCCCACTCTATCAACTTGACTCTGAGTTTTGAAAAACAGACCTACTCACCTCTTCCTTGTTGGACACAGCAGGTACCAGTAGCTACTAGCTAACCAAACAAAAGTGGGTTACATGGATTTAACAATCGTTATATCAGCATAACTCACTTTCTCTCTGCTTTGGATTAAACCATGTACAATTACAATTATTATAATTTAAAAAGTTGTCATTGTTTACCTGACGATTAGCCTGAAAAGATTGTTCCTTGTTGGCTAATCTATGGCTGTATTGTAACAAGGCATGCTTTTCTTTGATGGGTAGTTCGAAGATGATTATACAATTTAATAATCATAGATATAGGCTATAAGGAAAATGAGGAGAGAGGGGAAAGTCTACCGGTAGTGATTCCCACCAGACATAGCATCTGATAAAAGTGCAGGTACCGTAGGGAGAGACGGACATGCACATATATAGAGTGTATATGGAGTTTTCTTACTTTTAGACTAGTGTAGTCAAAATTTAAAAAACTGTTTACAACTAGGAAATGAGTCGTTGGGAGCATCCCTAGTAATGAGTGCTGCAGACAGAAATACTACACAGGTAGCCTAATTTACACTGCAAAACTTTAAAAGTTGGCCCCTCATCCCGCCGAATAGCAATGATCAATTTCTTCTTGAGGTCCTCGTCTGCTGGAAAGCAATGGAAACTAAGATATGGCTGTTTTCTGCTAGAATTTGTACTTAAAAGTACGCAACAATCATAGTACAATCCGACCGGAAGCATGTGCTTCAGCTCGCTGAGGTGGTCGTACTCCGGAAATGTGAAAAAGGCCTATTAGAACATAAAACAATATTAAATAAAGCAGAGCAGACTAGAAAACACTGCCCTCTAGGGGTGCTGTATATAGCCCAATCAGTGATTATACTAGTGCTAAAGATATTACCCTACTGTGTCTGTGTATAAACACCTAATGCTGCTGAATCCTAATGTATAGGCCTGCAGTGTGTAGTGAAAATATTTGTTTATAACGTTAGATCCATCTGTTATGCACATCTGGCCACCTTTCTTTAAAACATAACATAATTGTTATTTTGTAGGAATAATGTAGTTCCATAGGATTACTATAGATTCGTAACTTAATGTGCTGGTGGAAGAAATGTAGAGTTCATTTAGATATTCCTCTATCAAAACTCCAATTTTAACGGTGTCAGGAAACCTCCCTTGAAAACATGATTTCTATTTTTGATGGCATGTCCTGCTGTTAACGTTTCTGTCGGCTGCTGTCGCCAGGAATCCTGAGCTTTGCATTGCTAACTGGCACTAAGATGGACTAATCTCTCTAGCTAGCTGCTAAGAAGAACATGGACAGGCAATTTCTACCTGTCAGCTCGATATATCACTCTCTGACAATCTCAGACCTTCACTTACCGTAAGGCGTAAGGGGAGAAGGGGAAAAAAAATCATGAGCTCATACTTTTTCGTATAAACCCTTATACAAATTTTGAAAAGCTGTTCACCCATAAATGTTTCCTACCCTTTTCTCAAATGACTCTTGAAAGCACTGTTTGAGATGCACGTACAAATGGAACAGATGGGTTTAGCTTCAAGCCACGGTCACATTGACACAGAGCGGGAGGGGGGGTGGGGTGAAGAGAGAGAGTGATTTCATCCTGCCGCTAGTGAAATAAAGACCAGTAAATGGTTTGGCATTGAATTGTCTCTCAGTGAGCAGGCTCAGTTCACGGTCCATTCGCTTGGTCATTTGTTCAAGCAACAATGCTTTGCATAGAGACACAAACAAATGTTCTGGTTTGCTACAGTGTCATTTCACAAATAAGCCGGCGTGTGTGATATTCTGCATAGCAGACCTCTTCTCTTCCATACACTGCAGTCTGCGCTGCTCCTGTTTTATAGCGCATGACGTCTGACAGATATTCAGGGATTTGAGCGCGTTGCCTGTAGCTGTGGAAGTCCGTGCGTGCAGAGAGGCGATATATATTAGCAGGAAATGGGTAAGAATTCATGCGTGTTGTTTTGGAATGAATTGAAACTTGGCCTCAGCGTATTGATTTCGGTGTGGCATCAGACTCTCCCTCCCTCCCCCCCGCCGTCCCCTCCTGCTTTGCCTTCGTCTCCTCCTCCACCTCCACCTCCTCTGACATCAAAATCCTTCTCCCCACGCTCTCACCAAAAGCCATGGTTTATGTCGTGGAATGATGGAGAGCAGCGTGGCGAACGTTTACTATTGTACTGAGGCACCGAGAAATGGAGGTGTTCTGGTCCGTCTAAATGGCTGGACTGCCAGTTAGAATTTAAGGGAGGAATTTATGCAGAACAACTTCTGGGGAAGGGACGAATATGCAAATATGGTTTTGGTACCAGGTATTCAGAAACCTACAAGAGCTGCAGTTACTATACCGTGCAGTATTTACAAGCGGCGGTGATCGAGAAGTCGCTGGTTTGAACCCCGCTAACTCCTCACCAAGTGTCGAGGTGTCCTTGAGCAAGACACCTAGCCCTAACTGCTCCCGGTGGTCAGGTGTATGAATGTGTGTGAATGTGAGGCAATACTGTGCAGCGCTTTGAGTGGCTGGAAGGTTAGAGATTACAATTGGTGCAAATATTTTAATTAAGTGTATAGATGTTAGAAAAAGTGCTAAATTATATATATATATATATATATTTTTTTTTTTGTATATAGGTCCATGTTATCATGCCTATCTGTTTATCTTATCTGTTCTAGTCTTATTTTCCTAATTGCATAAGCGATGTCGGGTACTGTTGCTGGTGTAACACCCTAATGTCACCCTAACACCCTAACACATTGCTTTAGATAGATTTTGCACCCTGCTATGGCAGGAAACATTTTTTATTTCATTTCCTCCATCACATGTGTACTTCTGTTTCTCCTCCTCTGTGACGCGAGGTTCCCATCTCCACATATGAGCAAGCAGTATGTTTGCACGTTAGCGAAGCGACTTATGTTTGACGTGTGCGGCGGAAGGAGCTCTGCTTAAAAGCAAACGGAATGCGTGTCTCTGTATGCATTGCATATTATGTGGCTTGCACATTACAATATACATTTGTGTGTCCCTCTGCGCTCATGTGAAATCATGCATGGCAAACAGCTTCACGAGATGTGTATCTTTCGCCATTCTTAATTTATATTAGTTTATAGCAAAATACCCTTTTCAAGCCCTTAAACAATTCTATTAATGCAGCTAATTTTACAGATGCATGCATGTATGTATGCATGCATGTATGTATGTATGTATGTATGTATGCATGCATGCATGAATGCATGCATGCAGAATATAAAATAACAATTCTGACTCGCATGTCAACAGGCAAGTCAGAATCTGAAATGACTTTCATGGCGGTCATCAGACTAGGACAGAACGTCGCGTGTGGTCCCTTGAATGCCGCCGACCCCTGACCTCAAGCGTGGCATGCCCGCATGCCCATGCGGTGTTCCCATACGCAAGGCGTACTGCGTTGGCAGTCTGCCTGGGTTTGCCACAGGCTGATGGATGTATATTTAGCTGGGAAATGTTTCTTCACAAATCTTTAGGTGGGCTTGGCTGATGTATAGTGCAATAATGGCTGTGCGTGTAGGGGGTGGAGAGATGGCTTTTCTCACGGTGCGGAGATAACAGAATTCCACCCAGGCGCTGCGAATCCTTCCTCTCGCCCCTCTCGGCGATGATAATTAAACAATATTTCCAAATCAGGCTTGGCTGTCAGAGGCCTGGAGAAGGGATGGCTGTGGTGTTTGTGCGGCACTGCGAGATGCAATTTGTGGCAGGAAAAAATGCATGGGGGGGAATAATCTAGAGCCTTGGGGGGGAATAATCTAGAGCCTTTGCCTGTCAGTGTCTTGGGAATGGCTAAAAAATGGCAGAGATTAGCATGCGACCTCCACTCTCTATACAGCCAGAGCACAGGCCACTTCAAGCTTGTCCTTCATTTTTATTTTTAATTACATTTATTATCATCCTTTTATCTCTTAGGCCACATTAAAGTTGTAGTGTATGTTATTTGGCCACTGGGTGGAGGGCAATAACACAAATATTATGGCTTTGTGAGTTCAAATTAGTTTTGCTCAACTGCCAGATTTCATGGTATTGTGTAGGCAAAACATATCTCAGATGTTATGTTTGTTTACATTACGTTTGGAAAATACCCAGCCCTAACTTGGATATGGTAATTGTAGGATATATTTAAACACTACCACCATTTACCAGATCTTTTAAAGGAATAAAACCACAAGAAAGCTATAGAATACAGTGTAGAAAATATTTGAAATCCCCCTACCCCCCATTTGAGACATTTTCCCAAAATGTCCGCCATAACCTTCTCTCTTGTGTTTTCTTTCTGACACAGCCTGTTTTTATTTCCATCCTACAGTGGGAGGAGGGGCAGATTTGACCTTGCGCACACATTGGAGACAACAGGAAAGGTCATGCCATCAATGTGCTTTCAACCCCACAGATGACACAACCCCCCCCCTTCATCCTTTTATAAACTAAACCTTTTTTTGTCTGATATTTAAGCATACAATGTTCAACATTCAAACATTGTATGCTTAAATATACAACAAGTATTTCAAACTGACTATATGAACTAAGTAACTGAGTATGCACTATAGCGTAACTTCACACACACACACAATCTGGCTGACCCTTTCGAACATCGTGTTTGTTAAGCCCAACTCCAGTCAGAGTGAGGCTACTTTCTCTCTGGGCTGCCCGGGACAAGCAGTGTGTCCCACAGTAGTGTATACTCCTGAGATGCAGCCCCGTGTCTAGTGTCCTGTGGTGACCTAAAGTGATGAGAGTAGACAGGGGGAGAACAGAGATAACGGCATTGATTCACCCGGTGGGGTGGAGGAGAAGGAAGGGGGGGTTATCTTTTGGCAATAAGAGAGTATAAAAGTCCAGACATCCTGCTCTCGCTGAGGGAAAGGGAAAGGGTAAAAGAGACTTGTGTGGTGGTGGTTTAGCAAAGTGCTCCTTCAACCGCTAGTCTGTGGTACGTGGCTATTAATCTCTCCAGTCAACAGCACAATACTGTAGATATATACAGTACATTATGCCACAGATATAGGCCTATAGTGTGGCAATCTTGCTTTTCTTCCCCAGTTTACTGTAGTCAGACGACACGTATGTTACAGTAAGTAACTAAGTGATGAGTGTGCACACATGTGCAGGTAGAACAATTATTATTATTATTATTATTATTATTAGTATTATACTGGCTTTAATGCAAATGAAAAAGATTTAGCCATTGCTATTGATATCGCTGATTCGTTTGCATGCCAAAGGGTTCGAATATGAACGGACACGCCAGAGGTAGAATGAAAGGGACATTTTGATAGACAGAAAAGCACAGAGTTTAAATTTTAGTCTAGAGGCTGAGATGTAATTAAAGGAGACTGACCCAATTACTAAGAGACACTCATGACGCCTCTCCCACTGTATAGCTATGTACGACCATTATGCCATCCATTCAGAACTGATATATCATACACTTCTGTAAAGAGGCTGTGTGCGCGTGCGTTTGAGAAAATTGAGAGCAGTGCTGTGTGCAATCTTATTTAACCTCGAAACGCAATTGTAGAGCCTGGAGAATAGTTAGATTGAATGTTTCATATAAAACAGAATAATGCAGATAAATGCATTTATTAGTGGAAATTGGCATAAAAACCTCTCGCTGTATCTACAATTGGCCATTAATATGTTGGCAAAGAATGGATGAAATAGGAACATCCAGCATATAAAAGGCAAATAGTATAACTCTCTTTTGCTGTTTGCCTCTAACAGATATTATATTTCCGTATTAAAATACACTAGGAGTTAGAAAAACACCTAAAATCAGATTTTCTGTCGCATTAGTAATGCACTTGGTGGCGTGTTGGTGCGGTCTGCACCACTTTAATTGTGTTCCATTTACAGAATCAGGGTTGTGCACAGAAGGAACACTGGATACTTTATCAGCGCACACCCAGAGCAGACAAACATCGGACCTTGAGTGCATTTGACGAAAAGTGTATTGGATTGGCATCACTTCTAACCTTTAACCCTTGTAACCATTGTTTTGAGTCATGTGTAGGACATTTGTGAAGAACACAGTGCCTCTTAAAGGTAAAGTCAGCTACTTGTAAGCTAATACACATACCGTACATGTACTGCATAAGCTAATACACCTACACAAGTTCACCAAATATCTCCTCGCATTTCGCTATCTTACCGTTCTCTGTGAATGTTGAAAAAATAATAATAATCAATATAGTTAGCAGGCGTTCTAAAAAACTGACTAACCCTGCTTTTAATATACATTATACGGTAGATATATTCAACGTTACACTTGCTCATCTATAAGGAATGGCCTAGCTTAGCGATATCTTAGCGTTAGTTTAGCGTTAGCATGATTCCACCTTGCATTCCATCCCGTCTATTCTAGGCATGCAGGACGAGGAGAGCCGGAGACAAGTTCTAATGATCATAAATATGGTGGAAATCATGCGCTGTCGGTGCAAAAGGTCCTGCCATTAATCCTGTACCGTCTCTGCTTCTTCTGATGGGCTGCCTAGTCTGAGTTGGACTGGCCTGAACGAGGGCGTGTCTTTCAGAACTGCCTGTCCTGTTACCATATGTGTCTCTTGGTGTGTCCATCTCCCTCCTCTCTCTCCTCTACCTCCCCTACTCTCTCTCTTTCTTCCTTCCTTCCTTCTCTCCCCCCCCATCCCCCTTCCCCCTCTCTCTCGCTCTCTCTCTCTCTGTGTGTTTATATGAGTAACGGCGTCTGAATTGTGTTGGGTGTTTGATGAGGTCCCGGCACGGCCCTGCTGGGATGCTCTGCGGCACTGCGACAGCCCACCCCCCCCACCCCCCTACCCCTCTCCCCAGCCCTCATAATGGCAATATCAGTCACCTCTTATTCATTACATCCAGCTCATCCAGGGAGCCCTCACCGGCCTGCACAAGAGCATAGCAAAGCAGAATACTGTAGAGCTTGCTAACTCCGACCTCCAAGTCAAAACGACATCGCGCCGCCTCACGCAATACAACGCATTGTGAAGCAAAAGCGTAGTATTATGGCTTTGTTGTTGTTAGAGGTGTTCACCACTTTGTTTATGCTCCTGTTTACAGCCAGGGCTGTGTAGAAGTATCCGCTTGTCTTTTCCGCACGCACAGAGAACGGTAAGCTAGTGAATGGTGAACTTCACTAAACGTGTATTAGCTTACAATTAGCTTGCGACAGCTGCCTGTACTGTACCTTGTAACAGAACGGAACAGATTGTGCAGATTAGAGCAACAGGACAGAATAGAACATCACACGAAGCACACATCTCCCGCCTATGTGTAACTCTCTGTGATATATCGCACATTGGCATTTCAAAGAGCACGTCCACACTCAGCCACGAAGTCCGTCGAGGGGCTTGGGAGACAGAGAATCTCTTCTCTCAGGCACACGACCGGATTCATGATTCAGTAGACCTTGGGGCTCACGTCGTCCTTCGTCCTCTCTCCTTCTGGTCGCCTGTCCTTGGGCTTTCTCCAAACCACATCTTTTCCTAATATGTCTACCCGGCTGCTTGAACGCGTCCCCCAGGCCCGAGAGCCAGCCCTGGCCACTCCTGCCAGCCAACTGAACGCAGACGTGCTAATATAGGACGAGTGAAAGTTGAGCCTGTGTGGAAAATGGAAGCTTTAAAGAGCAATCGAGAGAGGGAGGATGTCACCGAAAGTGAGATGAAATGGAGAGAGAAACCCAGCTGTGTGTGTGTGTGTGTATGCGTGCGTTTATCATTTCTGTTGATAGTGTGTTTCCAAAAGCAGCTGTAGAATGATGCATGTGTCCTAATGTCTCCACCTCTCGGCTGTCTCACCTCTACTCGTCTTTCAAGTCTACCCATAAGCCCTCATCTTCTCCACCCTTTCCTTCTAACGTCTACCTATACGCCCTCATCATCTCCACCTTTTCCTTCTAACGTCTACCCATAAGCCC
>JAODLL010008766.1:0-13110 GCA_026546735.1 Forbesichthys agassizii | reverse complement strand
TAACGTCTACCCATAAGCCCACATATTCTCCACCTTTTCCTTCTAACGTCTACCCATAAGCCCTCATATTCTCCACCTTTTCCTTCTAACGTCTACCCATGAGCCCTCATCTTCTCCAGCTTTTCCTTCTAACGTCTACCCATGAGCCCTCATATTCTCCACCTTTTCTTCTAACGTCTACCCATAAGCCCTCATATTCTCCACCTTTTCCTTCTAACGTCTACCTATACGCCCTCATCATCTCCACCTTTTCTTCTAACGTCTACCCATGAGCCCTCATCTTCTCCATTCTTTGCCCTTCTCATCCAGAATTCTGTTGCAAAGTTCCCGCAAAGCCCCAACGAGCACCTCAGATGTGTCTCTTTCCGGCCTGACTAGCATGTAAAGTGTGTCTCCTACCGCCCTGTTCTCTGCTCATCCTCTGCATTGGCTCTGGACTTCAAAGCATCTATTCACACACTATGGCATGAGTCAGAGGTGCAGGCTAGCTCTCAGGAAGGATACAGGCAACGCTACTGTAACAGCACAGTACTTCCTCATCATATTGTGCATGCTTGTCATCGCTTTTGGTCTAAAAGCATTTATTTAACCGTTGATTCACGCGGATTTCCCCTTGCAGTTACTATACCATATACCTTAATCATTAGCTAATCCTCATGTGTTTTCCCTATAGCCTTAGCTTTGCATTGCTTTTGACAGTAAGGCTATAGGCATGCTTTCTCCAGCAATAACTGAACATTATGTTTGATGATTGATTCCTGAAACGAATGAAAATCAATCGTCATCAACCGTTATGTTATGAGGAGGAAAATTGGTTGCAATGTATGTTGCTTGGGAAATATAGTTGCTTTAGCCTGATACCTGTCAAGACTGCATGAGACACAATATCAATATCAACATCAAATTGTGGTGTGTAAGTAAAAAATATCTGTTATTTGGGCACAGGAAAATTCCCTAGAATAAGGTATTTATGAGCACAAGGTGTAGAAAAATGCAAGTGATCAAAGTGAAGCAGGTGTGATGGAATTACATTAACGGCATATAGCAGGTTCTTGCTCAAGTACACCCAAGTAAAAGTACAACCACACAGAATAACTTTTTCACCTGAGGCATAAAGATTTCGTTCCACCAAGTCCTGTTATGAATGTGCTTATGTAAACATAGTATTTATTTACCTCTTTGTTTAAAGGACTCAGAATATTCTTTAGTCTTTAGTGTTGTTCAGCAGATCATTCTCTCCCACTGACTGTCCATGCACTGTATCTCACTTCTCTCTGTCTGCCTGTCTGTCTGTCTGTCTGTGTCTCGCTCTCTGTCTGTCTGTCTGTGTCTCTACCTGTCTCTCTCTTGCGTTGAGACTCACTACTGTTTCAATGCCATCTCCATATTCTCCTGGTAACATAGCACACTGCTTTCATCTTTCATCTGTTTTTCATCTCTTTTCAGGGGTAGTTTCTTGGGTCAGCCAATGTTTATAGGTTGGTTCAACTGAAGCGGTGTTGTGACAAGGATGTAAGGACCTCTTTTGTGTGTGTGTGTGTGTGTGTGGATGCGTGTTTTATAAAGCGGCATTATGTTGAAGCGGAGATGTGCGTGTGTGTGTGTGTGCGTGCGTGCATGTGTGTGTGTGTTTGTGTGCTTATTTGAATTGAGTTCCAGATGACACAGGTGGTAGAGTATGCCTCTGGCAATAACACTAGCAGAAGAGACAAGAAACAATATCTGTTGCAAATGGCGTCGCAGGTGCTGTGGCTGTATATCCATGTATGCGTGTGTGCGTGTGTGTGTGTGTGGGGAGGGGGGGGGGGGGGGGGGGGTGGGTTTACGCGCTACCAGATTGAGGAACTTGAGTTATAGTGCCACTTGCCTGTGACTATTTCCGTGGCAAAATGGTGCTGAGCTACAGTGTAGAATAGAATAGCCTTGAGTCACACTGAGATGGAGAACAGAGAAAATTGGAATGTACGTTTAAAAATAGCCTCCGCATTGTTAAAAAACAATAAAGATGTTTTAGTTTCAGGGTGATATGGTTTCCCTTGTATGGTGGATCGTTTTAGAACAATAACCTAATCTAATGTGGGTTTCTTTCATTTGAACAGGCCCTGGAGCTCGGTTATTGTTTGCTGGTGATAAACAGGACTGTGGCTTTATATGCACTGCTCAGGGCATAATCCGTGGCTCCACAGCATGAATGAAGCGCCTGCAGTGGCCCATATGAGTGAGCTGTGTATAGCAGCCAGTCTTCTGTTACTGTACGCCGGTCTGTCGAGAGAACACACACATTGTGGCGGAGAGGGGGACCGTCTCTTGGTGTAAATACTACTCCGATGATATCTGTCTCGTAGCCCCGCCCCCGTTTACCATGTCTTTGTTCCCCAACTATGTATGAGTATGTACTCTGGGTGTGTGCATCTGAATATCACTTTATCAGATGTATCTTAAGGAGAGCATGGTGGTGACTATCTGTCTGGTATAGCTGCCTGGGCCAAGAGGTCGGTGGCGTGAAACACATTTAGAAACATAACATAGTTTATGTTGTAGTATGTACTAGTGTTGAGCTCCCAAGGGAGATTATTTAAGGATGTTTTCACACACTCACTCAGGGAGGGAAAATCCCCATTTGCTGTCAGAACCTATACCGATATTTCCAGTGTAATTATAGAGTTGAGAGAGATTAGCATCAACAACCGAGGTATAGGAGTGAAATTGTGGTGTGAATAGGATTAAACTGCAATAATGTGCTCTCTCACGTCACATCACATCGCGTTCTCTGCTTAGCTGCTGTTGAGTGAGGAATTGGCCATCTGTCCGTTAGTCAGCAGTTCACCACTCAGCTATGACACCATTTTGTCATTTAACAGTGCTTACGCACGCACGCTGCACGCACGCTGCACGCACGCACACACGCTGCACGCACACAAACACTCTTTTTAATTATTATATATCACCATTATTTTAACTGACAGCACAACCTGTGCGTACTGTATGTGTACATATAAACAAGTGCTACGTACTGTTACTTGTATGAATGCTAAGGCCTATACCACATAACTATACCATATTCAGTCTACTAAACTACAGTATATAAACCATGTAACAAAGTCTTCTTAATTTGCTGGCAGTCTCATAGGTCCTATTATGTCTGAATGCTGTCATGGAATGACTGCTTGCTTACCTGCTTGAGCCCCAGTATTACATTATTTAGCAATCAAGGTTCCATCAATGACTTAATCCACTGTATTGATATAGTCTAGTCTAGGCTGTCTGCATGGTCTTGTGTTGGGGCCATTTGTACTGCATTATATATTAATATAATGTTTTTACAGTGCCTGTGTATCAGTATTTCATAATGTTTATATGCTGTTTTGAACTACAATACACTACATTAAAATTCCCCTAATGGTTCACTTATGGGTTATTAGCAATGGTGCAAACACAATAATATTAATAATAATAATAATAATAATAATAATAATAATAATAATAATAATAATCTGCTCTGGCCACATTGACTGCTAGCTGTATTTAGGCTATTTTCCTGCCCTATAGTCACCCTGTCTATACACAGAAGTTCTCAAGGATATCTGAAAGGACAGGCAAACGCTTGACATTCTTGTTATTGAGGACCATTGATAGTTTGTTAATTTTCAGCAAAGGCACCAAAGAGGTAGGTAAAGCAGGTAATTGTATTTTAACCACTTACACGCCCCTATTTGCAAGACAGCCAGTGTGTGCACATCCACCAAGTTACATTTGATTAGCTGCAGCGTTTAAAAAGCAATTTACCTATGTAAATTGCTTTCATGTCAGTGAGAGCTGACATGATGAATGGCAGATGATGATTGCGGATGTCCTTGCGTCTCTATTGTGTTCTTTTTTATTGCGGGTGGAGACTGAACAAAGTGAGAGCCCATCTTCTGTTGTGTGAGCGAAACAGTATTCCAGCAGCTGGAAATCAGTGAGGGATCATAGAGGCTTCACCTAGCATGACCCCATCAGTGCATGCCTTGGGAGGACGGTCCTCGTATTACATAGATATGCACTCGGTGGTATCGTGATTCTTGTTTAATGCAGTGGTCCTTGAAGGATTAGCATGTGCGTGCTTTTAATAGCAAACCAGCATGCAGTTGTAGTTTATTCCATGAATGAACAAATGAATTAATTAGCTAGCTAATCCATTAATGAACAAATCAATTACATTTTATGTTAATATAAAAAAAATACATATGAACATTTAAGGGAAAAAATGGCTTAAAGTCACATGTGATTATAAAACACTCAGTGTCCATATTTGTGTGATGCATCTATCTGATATACTGTAATAAACAAAATGAGACCATCACCTTACAATTATTGCACTAATGTTACCACCAAAGAGTCTGATCTTCAGACTGTTATATTCTTCTTCATCTCAATACAAACACTCATCAGAACGCACGTCATGGCAGCTCGGGGCTCCGGGGAAATGCATTGTGTGAGGCTGTACTGTACGGCTTCAGTGGAATCCTCTGCGGTGTGTCTGTAAAGTGTGAGCGCGTGGGTGTGTGCGTATTCATGCATTGACTTTCCCTTCTATTCCCTTCACTCGCTTGACTCTTCTCTCTGCTGCATTTTGCCTGCCCACGGCCAAAGGGGGTTGGGAGGGGGCGGGGTTGGGGGTGCAGTAAGCGCTCTGTACTCTCCCATGGTTCTGTTAGCCTGGTGTTTTCTTCATGCTATACACTGTATGCAAAATGTTTTTCCCCATGTACCTCTCCAAAAACATGCTTTTGTTTCAAAGAGGGTAGGTGGTGGGAGGGGCAACGTCTATAAATAGCACAGTGAGTAGTGCTGAAGTAATGCCGCACCACCTGGGAGATGAGCAGAGCTTTGGGAGGACATTAAGGCGTGTGGGGGGAGTTATCACATCCCCATTATATCCCCCACAAGGCCGGCTAATGGGAGGGAATAACTGAAGAGGTCTGCTGACGTTTAGGTTGAACTCCTCCCTCCCCCAATTCCCCTAGTCACCCCACCACCCACCATTATGACAAGGACAGGTGAGTCAGAAACGGCCCAGTTCCCCTCATACATAGTAGCTCTGTCACTGCCCTTCAAAAAACACATGAGAACCCTGTGAGATGAGAATATCGGCCTGCGTGTAGGGTTAGTGTGGTGTGTAGTGTGTGTGTGTGTGTGTGTGTGGTGTGTGAGTGTGTGTGTCTGCCTGTGATTTTACATTCTCAACTGCTGTGAGGCAGCCAGGCAGCCGTGTTTTGAATGGCAGCGCTTTGACAGCACGTCTTTGGTATACAGTACAAATACTTTGGTAGTATTTTGACTACTGACTCTACTGTTGTATTTCCTTTAGAATAATTTCTCTTGAACTTTCGCGTCACATCCTTTAAAAGGGGAAAAAATGAAAAAGCCAACTTTGATACAATTTTCCCATTTACGTTCCTTACGCACTACAAACAATAACTGGAATGTGTTAATACATTTAATCAATATGGTGACACACGTGTTCATTGGGCTAGAGGCTAGGCTAGTTTGCAGACTGCCACTGGGTCCACCGTGATTCAGCCAAGTCATTATGTGCTAGAAGCTGACACTGCAGGCGACACTGTACCCGGCCGGTGTGGACAAATGATGCTGACGCACACCCTTGACCATACTTAATGGGGATATTTCATGTTCTCGGAAAGAAGGATCCATTTTATCGGATGAAAGGTGTGCCTTTGTTTTGCTTCGACAACAGTAATCTAAGGACTCTCCATTTAATATATCGATGGTTAATGGTCAGCTGGCAACACATTTGGATATTTCTCGCTCAATTTGAAAGTTGTAGAAAATGTTGTGGCAACAAATGTTCAGAACTCTGTTCTCCCTACCAACAGTCACTATGGCAACTTACTGGGTGTTATCTGTACTACTGTACTAGTCCTTGTTCCCCCTCCCAACACAAACAGGAGGTGTGTGTGTGTGTGTGTGTGTTGCTTGTTGAGCATGCAGGCATAAACTACTGTCTACTTTGGATACCTTGAACTGTGTTGGCTGAACCAGTGGGATGTGCGGATGTCTAATAAGAACCTAAGTGTACTGTAATTGGGCTACTTCCACTTTGACCCTGTGACCCAATGACCTGTAACAAACTCAAGTTTGTCAATGTGACAGTTGGCCCAGGCAGCCATTCTCTTTGGCACAGGCAGCCCATCTCCGTGTGATCGGGGGGTTATCCAATCGCTTTTGAAGCGGACGCGACCATAGCGAGGCGTCTCTGTGATTGGGGCCTAATTATACGGTATGTTACAGCCAGGTCGTGTGCTTAAATTGAAATGATTTAAGAAAGTTTTCTTCATTCTGGGGTCTAAGAAAGAGGACATCTGTTCCTCAAAGTGTCTTTAACAGGATGCTAATGGCGCTAACTAGCTGCTTGTGTGCATGAGATGGTATGTCTGAACCCCTGCATTTGCACAATTTTATTTCATAAAAAGGAATCTCAAAGTAAAATGAACTTGAGCATTTTTGGAAGAGACCAAAGGCTCTTTATGAATGTTTGCAAAGCATAGTGGGAAATTGAGATCAATTTTCTCAGTGCGGCGTGACATAACATTTTTCAGCCAGTAATTGAGGCAACGAGCTAATCTAACACCCTGCCGCTGACTCTACAATGAAACGGCCTGCTTTTCTTGAGACCGGCAACACTTTTGACCAATCACACCAATTAATGAGCGAACGAATCACACCATGAACAATAATTGTGGTCAGGAGTGTTTTTATTGAATGTTAGGCACACAAGGCAGAGAGAACAAGTCCTCCATCATAGTTAGAAATACATCTTGGCCCATCCAGATGTTAATTCCCTTCTCTCCAGTTTTCCTACTGCTATATGCTTATGTTATACTGTATACATATGTTTCATGTGCCATCTGACATTTAAATGAAGTGGGTATAGCTACTGGTCAGAGATGCAGACGTAAGATGGCCTTTCCTCATTTTAATGATAAAACTCCGGAACCAAAGACCTACTAGATTTTGTATTGACCTGCTTTCTGGACACGGAAGCAATATATCTTCTCCTGTTTTCTGTGAAAAAGAAAACATGGAAATCCATCTTTGAAGAAAAGTAATAAAACACTTATTTTAAGAGGTAAGGTTTTTGGATATTCCAGTTCTTAGTGCTTTTTATTTGTTTGTCAAAGAGAATGTGGCTAATCCTATATTAACTTAATGTGCATAATCCAAATTCCACTATTACTATAATGGAATGTTAAGGTGACGACAATGGCACGCAGGCAGTTTAATTAAATCACTGTATTTCTCGCCGCAGTAGAACGTACAGTACAGTCCATGTTAGAGAATATCAGACAGATGAGACACATGGACATAATATCCACACAGACACCCATTAAGGCGAGGGGAATGTCAGACAGGGGCACATTCATATAAGTCTTTAATAAAACACTATTGTCAGCAGGGTCAAACACAACGTTATTCAACAAAATGATGCTAATATGATGATGTACCGTATAGGTCAAATGTCCAGAACTAGTACTTGTCTTACATCTATGCACTGTGGGATTATTCAGAAAAAGACCAACAGAGCTGCTGCAGTGCAATAAAGAATAGCACAGAAGTTTATTACATAGCAATGTGCCTTTGCAGCCCAAAGCAGCAAGTCTTGGTGTGTCAGAATGCAAATGTAGTTCTCTACAGGAAGAAGCACTTGGCAGCATCCTAGTGTTCAGATGCCTGGCAGAAATAATCACGTTGTGTCGTCATAATATTAGAAAGATTAAGGACTGCAGATGTAGTTGTATAATTGTTGCTGTATAGACCAGCAATGTTGTTATTATTCCAGGGACAGCTGAGCTGAATCACAAGAACACTTTGGCTTGGAATCCAGAGTGCAAATGCCACTCGTATGTCTCCCTCAGCGAAGGTGAGGAATTCTTCACAGACGATGATGGAATGCAATTCTGATAAAACTACTGTGTGTACACACACACACACACACACACACACACACACGCATATATATGCTCCCAGACACTGCCATATGCTTATTCTTCTGATTTCATTTTCTGCACCAGGGCTTTTTAAATGTACTTGTCTCCCTGATCATTAAATGTAATTTGTAGCCGGAGCCTGTTTTCCAGGACTTTGTGTTCTACGAAAAATGTGCTTTCATTTGTACTCGCTGTGTTTTTATGTTTTGGCGTTGAGATATTTCGATAAGACGCTCACGACTGTTATCACTTCTTCCTGAGCTTGTAAACTATTGTACTTCATCATTGCTTTGATCACAATGCATCTAGCCTTTTGTTACTGCACAAATGAGCCAAACTATATTTGAATAATACCTGGTGAATGCTTAGAAGGCTTTATGTCACTGGGCCTCATGTTTTTCATTGGTCAGATCAAATCAGAGTGCCAGATTCAATAATAACGCACTGCAAAAACGAACATCTAACCTAGTGAGATAATCTTGTTTTTAGATTTTAAAATCTACTTGGACTTGTTTCTAATATAAATGGCTTATCTAGCGACTTAAATTAAGTAAATCTGCAATTAATTTAAGAAATCTCATTAACTGAATTTCACTTACTGCACTGGCAGTAAAAATTGCTTGTTTTAAGCATAAGAAAGCTCATAACTAATATATTTGCACTTATATTTGATAGGGCATTTTTTGCAGTGTGTACACAGTTTAAGTAGCAGTGCTGGAATACATAGGTTGGTGCATGGCCTACATGTGTATTTAATAGAGCTGTTCTTTGCGCTTCGGAGCTTCCGTAGTAATCACTAGCGAATAGATGAAGATTAGTAATTAAGTCTGAAAGGGCGGGGCACAGGTGGACATGATACTACAAAAACGAAACTCATACCGGCAACTTAAGATCCAAGGGAACAGTCAGGACTGTTTGTGGGTTAGTGCAGAATAAGTCTACATAGCACTGATATTGTCAGATGACAACAAAATTGAATCCGAAGACTCGAATACCTCCACATCAAACGAATACCCGAATAGTCGAATATTCTGGTCCAGCACTAGTATTTAATGCTGACAGAACAGGTTTTCTTCAAACTAATTTGTTGTGCATGGGGCCATGCTTTGTAAAATGTTAATATGATTGATGTTTATGATATGATGCGGAGAACTTCAGGAAGATCTTGCTGGAGAGACAGAAACAAACCAAATCCAATACAGGGACACGTGCGTGCATTTGTGTTCTTTTCTGTGTGTGTGTGTGTGTGTGTTGTTTACGCATTCGTGTGTTTGCGGTGCATTTGTGATGTTGCATCTGTGAACAAACTGTGCTGTACGTTGAGTCAGCTGTTACTCAGCTTCAAGGCGACACCCTCTCTGCAGCGCTCGGTGACAGTCACCGAGGGACAGTGTTGGTGCTGTCAGAAAAATCACTGCCAGCTGAGTCACAGCTGACAAAGAAAACTGACAGCGACTACATGCCCACAGGCCCCATTATTCCCTGGAATATGTCAATATTCCGATAGTATCTACTGTTTTACTTTCCACTATAGAATTGTGTAATATTCCATGCTTGAAAAGTTTACATATTCTGAATGATTGTTTCAAATATATAGATTCAGAACGACACACTGCATTTCTTAGAAAAATGTAACGCTGAATAATTAGCATGGCTTGAATGTTTCTTTTTAAAGTAAAACAGAAATGTAAAGTCAAGGCCGCGCATGCAGTCAAAAGGGCATTGTCACCTGTCATTTAATTGACATAGTTGAAACTTAATGGGAATCCATAACATAATTTTATTATGAGTAACATTGAGAGAGGGAGAGAGAGAGAGAGAGAGGGGTCACCCTGATTCAATGTGAAATCAAATAATTCCTGATGGATCAAGCATGATATAAAGGCCAGAGAGAAGAGTATTGACTGAAAATATAAGCCAAAGAAAATATAATTATCAGTAATGATTTAGATCCCGTCAGCCAGCGTCAATTCCATTTCTGTCATTTCACATTTTATTAATGCAGATTTTCTTCTTTTTTTTTATTACAAACCCTTGCTGCTAAAAGATAATGTGACCTTTTCATCTTGGATTGCATGTCCAATTCTATTCCAATTAATTATTTGAGCAACACATCCTTGTCTTGCACTGTGAATCTTCAAATGTGAGATGAAAGCAGAAGAAAATAAGAAGGATGTGCCTCTGATGCTCAATATATTAGCGGTTTAGCTGCTTTATACATCATACTTGCATGGTTGTGATGTCAGCAGTGTAAGGTTGCCCTTTGTTAATTGTTTATATTGTGCTATTAAACCAGAGATCCAAAAAGTGATGTATGTATATTATCTTACAGAATATGAACCAAAACTGTGGAATTTCCTAGTGGGACTCAAGTGTTGTCTGCTCTTGAATAGAGAACCATTAACCATGTGTGTCCATGCTCTTTAATATGACAACTGATCACACAGTAAATTGACCATTATGTAGGTTTGCAATGTACAATGGACAGTTCTAGACTGTATAGCTTTATTGTTTGTATTGCCCACACTTGGGGGAAATGGAGGTTATGCCGTTTTGTTATGGCAATGTGAACAAATGACTATTTCTTCATGATGAAGTCTTAACTACTTGTCGATTTGCGTTGAAGCACAAGGCATAAAGATGACAGGCCGACGTGAGAAACCTAACCAGGCTGTGTTCTTGGACAGCAAAAAACACAAATTGAACGTATTGACTAGCACGTCTATGCTTTTGATGAATGTTGCGATTTTAGTTGTGCTTAAGGCCCTGTTCCCTAATTAAATATCAGCGGGGGGAGGGGGGGAGGGAGGGAGTTGATGGCAGTCGATCAATACCTCTGATCTGGTTGTCATGTGCACCAAAACAAGCCTCTTAATAGGAGACAGGATCGCTTGTCTGGAATTGAGATTTTTTGCCGGGAATGGTTCAAGTGAAAACAAAACGTAAGACCTGACATGCTCTGAGGTTGTGCATGTGGGCCTGCATTTGTAGGCTACTTGCCCATGGGACAGGGTCAGTTTTCTGCCCCCGTTCATACCCATCCCTCTGTGCCTTGTTTTTTTTTCCCCCCGCCTAAAAGCCGTGGTCACGCTACGCTTTGATGTCTCACTTTGTAATGACGGGATGTGTACAGTATAGGCCTATTCAATCAGCGGCCCGCACGCCAAATGCGGCCCACCAATTGCCCCCATGTGGCCCTCGAGGGGATTGCTCCCTTGACCACTATACATTAGTTAAATATACTGTAGAACCACTACAAATCAAGTCAATATATTAGTTTTATTTAGTTAATTAGTTATTAACTGGTATACAGCCAAGACATCATTACATAGCCTGTTTGAAAATGAAATGTAGTTTTTCAGACCTAATAATCAATGTGTGTGTGTGTGTGTGTGCACATAGCTCCCGTAGCTCCTGCTAGTGAGTATAAGGGTTGGTCTAGTACACATTTGAACCCATACCGGTAGGAATACCTGGAATTTGGTGCCAATAGTCTACCCAGCTTTATTTTAATTTGTTTGTGTTGACTTTGTCTAACGAATATAATTTCAGTTGTAGAGCACTGCATACCCCGTGACCCGACTATGGATAAGCGGATGAGGGTGGATGGATGGGTGAACACACACCGCATTGCAAACTGGCCGCATGTGGGCGTGACTGCTATTTTGTTGTGCAAAAGCCAATCTGCCCAGAGACTTGGAATTAGTGGCATTTTCAAATTCTGTAGAGAAACTTTGCATTTGACTTGACACATTGAACATAAATCAAGCTGCTGGTGGATGCTCTCGTTGTCTCGCTCTAGTAGAAGCTCACATTGCCCAAAATATGTGGCCCACCTACAGTTTTTCTTCTTCAAATCTGGCCCACCTGAATTTGTAATTTAATAGCCCTGGTATTCTGTATACTGTGGCATCTGCTATCTGCTCTACGTTTCATCTACGCATCAGAGGGGCCGCTCCTGTTATGGCTTTCAACCTGTATTCATGAGAAAAGTTGAACTCTGGTACAGAAGTAAGATGGTACAGACTCCCCCAGACGTTCATGTGCTTGAAAGGTTATGAATAACAAAGACAAATTGTAGAGTAACCAAGACTTTACTTTCTTCTTCTGAATTTGTTTCCTGAGAACAGCTTCTATTATCCCGCCAGAAAGAGCTCCCAGATAAACATGCACACACAGTAGCCAGATACTTAACAACAAGATTCATGATTCCTTGCTGACAGAGGTTAGATGTGGCTGCTGGGCAGTGGCTAGACAGTTGAGCGGTCAAGTCAAGTATATTTAAACAGCCCTTAATCACATTGCAGTCTCAAAAGGCTTTACAGCCCACATTTCACATGGAAACAAACACCCCAATAACCTGCTCCTCCCCCAGAGCAAGGAAAAACTTCCATTAAAAACCCCATGGGGGAAAAAAAAGAAAAATACTTTGTGTAGGGACCACGAAGGGAGGAATGCACCCTTCTAGGACGGTTAAGATGCAATAGCTGATGATAGGCAAACAAACAAGATTTAACAATAATACTTTGAATAATACGTTTCATCATTTTAAGAATGTTCATAATGAAAGTGCACTCGCTTGGCCAAAGCTCCGTCGATGAGACAGATTGAAGGAATATGTAGGCCAATTTTGAGTACAAAGATGACCAAAGGAAAGGTGTCTTTTAAGGACGATTGACTTTCACAATAAGTGCACATAATAGCTCACTTTGACAGCGTCATGATTCAGCGAAGATTGTAGGAGGGAATGATAACACTTGGTAGTCAATACTAATGGCGATGTTTATATTGTGCTTATTGGTTAGCCAGTTTATACATTTTTCATCAATTTAAAAACTGCCTATTGCCCAGCAAGCTTTAGAAACTAAAGACCAACTCTAATTTAGGCAGGCCTCCAGACTAACGTTTTTATTGTAACGAGGTGATTACAAGCACAAGACATAACTACAATAATATCCAACAACGCATCCCTCGCAAACCCATATTACCCACACAACTTAACAAGTGAAATGAATACTGGTAGTTGACTGTTAAGTCCGATGTGTCACTCCCATCTAGTTATCGCCCAATTTCACTTATTAATGCAGATATTAAAATGATCTGCAAAGCCTTAGCAAGAAGG
>JAODLL010008755.1:0-31031 GCA_026546735.1 Forbesichthys agassizii | reverse complement strand
TTTTTTTTAGAAAGAGTATTCGAATACTCGTTCGGAAATACCATCAAGTATTTGAAACCTGTAAAATGGTATTCGGGACAGCCCTATTCTGCACAGCCCTGGCTCCGTAAATAGGAACATAAACAATGTGGCAAACACCGCTCAACAATGCACTTTGCTTCGCAATGCATGTCATTGTGAAGGACGGAGCTTCTGAGGGAGTTTATTTTTATTTGAGTTTGATGTTAGCAAGTATTTCTGAGAAGGACTAACCCTGTCTTTAATAGATAATAATAACAGAAGACTATAAGAACAAAAAATGTTAGTTTATTTGAGAGAGTAAGTACTACTATTTTGAACCATGCGCTTTTAATCCGCAGTTAAACTAGGAGAATTGGATTTGAATGCAGTTTTCACCTCAACTATAGGCTGTGCGCTTTGCGAGCGATTGCATCATTCACATTGGTGATTTTAGGTTTTCCATAAAAAACTAAAATGTGATGTCATTAATGAAGCCCCTCTTGCAACAAGTGAGGTATTCTAAGTATGGATTGTAAATAACAGTACACAGGACAGTCCACACTACAGCTCAGTTAGCCTTGCAGCATAGGGCAGGGCAGCAGCCGTGGATACAGTCACATACCTGGCATTGCTAACGTTTCCCTCTGCTTACCAAGGTCAAGTGCAGCATGGGAAATCCATGTCCACTCTAATCTTGTTAGTTTTGCTATACACATTCATTTTTAATAAACTGCTACGCTGCACAAACACAGTGAGAGACAAAGATGAAAGGGATTTGAAGCAATCTGTCATCTGGTAAACATTTTAGTCAAATAAGAAATGTATTTGAGTAAAGAACTATACCAGAGTTTAACAAGACATTTAGTTTATAAAAACTCTAAACATTCTAATTAATCAAAGGGTGCATCCATATTTACCTTCCAGACATTTATTGACATAATTCCATATCTGGATTTGATAGCCTATGGAAATATCACTTGTTGTGGATGTGGGGTTGCATTTGGCATTTGCAACAAACTGTAAAAGTGAAAATAATGGATTGGGGGCAATATTAGATTACTACTCCAAATTAAATATAGGGAAAGACTTTTATTCAACACTTCCTATACGCTAAGTAACATCAAACGCTCCTCCCTTTGTTCACGCTGTTATTCACGACCTCCATTAGAGTGCCCATCAAGATGCGGTGTGGGGCAAGTAGGAGGGGTCCCACATCCTTTCTCATCAGATACTCTACAGGACAAGAGCCGGGAAATGGGGCTTAAGGGTGCCACTTTAGGTGCAAGCTACTGTCATTGTGTAAGAGTCTTTCAACAAGAGACTTGCCACTTGTGGACAGTATCTGTGGACAAGGATATTTAGAGCCAGACTTAAATGTAGCAGTGGAAAGAAAAAAGAGCCTCTGTAGAGAGGTGATACAAATCATCCATTGTGTTTATGTTCACTGTGAACTGTACATTTCAGTCAAAGCCTGAACATTTATTTTTCAATGTCTGGAAATAGCTGCTAGCTATGGCGACTGGGAACAAGATGCAGTTTGAAGGAGTTGACGTGTGTTCGAGGCCATGCAGGGGCGAAATAGTGAGTTAACCATTGAAGGGGACAGTCAGAGACAGGTGTGAGTGGGACCTTAATTGTTTGTATACAACTTATATGAGGAATAATAGTAACTGTAACTTATTAAGCCTTAGATATCTATGTCGTCATTGTTGAGTGGACCCGGCAGACAGCTTACCATCACATTTCATTAGAACCCAAAACATGTTTTGAGTTTGTTAACAGATTTCAGGTAGCCTACATTTTGACCCAAATTTTTACTTTTTGTAAAAATGTCCTCAATACAAGCTGCTTTTTTTGTGTTTTAGCCTAAACATTGTAATAATTAGTAAAAGGCTTTATTCTATACTATCTCTTAAAAATAAAAAAAGATTCTGCTGTAAATGTCTGCATGGCATGCATTTGGGTATGAAAGTGTAGAGTAGGAAAATGCTATTATTAAGAAACTTAAGCAACCTCGTGATTAGCGTATTCCCCACAACTGCTGTAGGCCTACTGCAAATGAAATCTTAGTTCAAACTAATATTACAATTCAAAGCTCAAGTGAAATGAAAATGAATTCTATGGAATTCTTTCTTTAAACATTATTGTACAAAAAAATAATTATGCTCAAAAAACACATTTAGATTTGAGGCATTCAGAGAGATTATATCACATTACTACCTTTTAGGATTCTTTCAATTGATTTTCATATACCTAATAGCTCAGTGTCAAACATAAACACACACACAATCTCCCAACAACATATGGCTTTGGTTTCTATGGCCACCAGTGGGTCCTGGAGACTGGGTTGTCATGGCGACAGCAGGGTCTTAATGAGATTCCCCAGCAGGGTGTGAGATGGGCAGTGAGGGTGTTTGATCAGGTCGCTGCTGACAGCAGGTAACCATTAAATGTATGTGAGTGTGCGAGAGTGAGTAAAAATGGCTTTTTATGCTGTGAATGTGGCCTCATCATTAGATCACATACTATATTCCTATATTCCTATAATCATTAGATCTTAGACTCTGTTGCATTGAGTTTCACCTTGTCAGCAGGACAAGTGATGTAGGCAGAGCAAATACACCTCTGTATGACCTTTCTGACAGCTCCTAGTGCTCTAAAAGGGCAAACAGATTGCTCACCCACTACACAAACCTAAACGCCTGGGAAGGGAGGGGAAGTACCCTGTGAGGTGACTGACGGAGGCATCCATGTCTATTTACACAGCCTGGCGCTCCCGGTCATTTGCAGAATTCAGCAGGAATAGCTGGTGTTTGGATGGTGACATTTGGACCTCAAACTATTTCATCATTATGAATTATTTTCACTTGTCCTGGGTTAAACATAGCAGAAAATAATGAATGGGTACATTTTATTTAAAGCACTGACAAATATATGAATGGCTAATGCTTGCCAGTCACTTCATTAACCCTGCAGTTACACATTTGCATTTACACCTGCACTATAGTTTCCTGAAAATACTTATTTTGAGATTTGGTTGCGTTTTACAAGGAGTCCGGTTGCATACTCACTCCTTAGTAATAAGTCCCCTCGGGCCGCTAGATGTAGCTAACTGTGGGTCCAAACCATAGGTGTCCAGGATGTACCTTGCTGCTGGGCTTAGGCGCAACCTGGGGAGGGAAGAGGGTTATGGAAGACATTGAGAGGCAGTTGAGAAAAATCTAATTTGCCTGTAGACCTTTACATCAGTCATGTATTACCATATTCAAAATGGCTTGGGATACAGCGTGTGTGCCTCCAGGTATTTCTGGAAGCTTCTACCCTGAAGGACAGAGCAGTGTAGAACACACTTCTCTACCGTGTCAAATTTAGACACATTTTTATTTTATTAAACTAAAATAACATTTTCATACCTTTATTACTATAGCATTTATTTTAGTATTTGTGCAAAGTGTATTATTAAAAATAGTTTATCTTCCCTTTATTGGCTTGTTTATTGCAATAAACCTGCTAAATGTGTTATCTTGCTTTAAATAGCCAGAGTATTCTATTTTGTTTTGACTGTCAAAGCACTCTATAAATAATGCTTTTTAATCACTATCATTACTACTACTACCAATGGTATGGATATAATATAGTATTTAATCAATATGAATGTTTTTTCAGTGCAACATCAGTGCAGTACATCAGAAGATATTGTGGAAAACCCATAATGGGTAGACAGACTCAGCACAAACTCTGTTTGCATATCAAATACGCTGTGTATTTGTTGTTGCCCATGGCTGCATACAGTATTTACAATGTGAACAGGATCTTAGGATGCATTGTCACGTGCACTGTGGAAGAGTCTCTACTCAGTATTTAAAAAGGTGTAAAACCTGACAGATGGAAGATAAGTTGTTTCTTTCTCTATGTGTTTATGTATAGTGACACTGTTATCATTTAGTGATTATAATTTATTGACTGTAATTAGGTGGGGTCATGGGGGTCATGAGTGTTACACTTACATGTTGTGTTAGTACAGTATATATGAGTGTTACATAGTATTGTAACGGATTGTAGTTGATCCGTGACCCTACGGATCCCTACCCGTACGATCACTCCCCACGGTTCGACACCCACGGATCACAAGGTTAACTATCATTGTGAAAATATGTTTAATTCCACTTATGTGAGTGTAGTGAGTGTTACACTTATGAGTGTTTGTGTGGTGAGTGTTACACTTATGAGTGTTTGTGTGGTGAGTGTTACACTTATGAGTGTTTGTGTGGTGAGTGTTACAATTATGAGAGTGTTTGTGTGGTGAGTGTTACAATTATGAGAGTGTTTGTGTGGTGAGTGTTACGCTTATGAGAGTAGTTGAGTGGTGAGTGTTACGCTTATGAGAGTGTTTGTGTGGTGAGTGTTACGCTTATGAGAGTGTTTGTGTGGTGAGTGTTACGCTTATGAGAGTAGTTGTGTGCTGCACTTACAGTGCTGAGGAGGCTGGTTTAGACGGCTGTGGATGAGGAGGAGAAGCAGCGGGGGACACATGTGCTGGGGCAGTGGGAGTGGCCTTGGCCTCTGGAGGCGGGACCTCCACCTGCTTCCAATCCTGTCCTTCCTCCACCATGAGGGCGATGAGGGTGCCCAGCCTCACACTGCGACTGCCCTCCTGCATCTGCAGGCCGACAGAGGATATGAGGTTTTTTCACCGCAACGCAAGCAATGCTAGCTGCAGGAGTCAACCGTAGAACACACATGTCTCACCAGTGAAACTTCACACAAGATACTTCTACGTATCCAAACATAAACATAGCCTCGTGAGACCATCCTGATCTCATATGTCAAGCTGTGCGAGGTCAGCAGTTACAGAAACCTCATCAATAAAATCACACGCTAAGATGAGACCTCAATAACGTCACTGCAGATGGAGTAACATTCTGCCGCTATAGAATGTGTTTTTCCATTTGTTTAGTATGTTTTACCAAATGTCTGCCAGTGCTTGAAGACTTTTACAGTTAAGATGCCACAGAATCAAGTTGCAAGAGCAACACAATGTCAGCATGCACTGTGCAGCAGTTCTAATAGTGATGTTCTGCCTGCTTATTCTGTAAAATTACTAGTCAGTAAGTGAGGATTACAGGACGGCGAGGAAACGATTCACTGGAATGACGACCAGCTTTTGACAGCCTATTGATTAAGGCTATAACAGACTTCTCAAGCAGCCATGCTGCGTTCACCATTCATTTAATCTCTGTGCTGACTGAATACAAGGCCAACTGCCCTTAATGGAGTAGGCCGATGGATAGCTCTTGAAAGCTGCCAGCTGTTGATTCCCGCTGAGTATAAAGTAACCCATTAAAAAAGGCACTACCAATTTTTCTCAGCCTATGTCTGAACATGGTTAGATGTTGCTACTCAGTCAATATTGATTAGGCCTAGTTCTTAATTAATAGGTTAAGCATACTATTCTGCTGACCTTCAACTGAGTTCACCTGTCCAATACTTAAATGATAAGGCAAGGCCTTTGTTAACCTACACCAGAGGTGTCAGAGGACCCTCAAGCATCCACTAAATATCTAAGAACACATTCCTTGAAATCATGTAAAAAGTACAGGGCCCAGATTAAAGAGATGCTATTAAGGTCCCATTCAAGCAAGCCTGCAGAAATGCTCTAATAAACCCATCATCTCCAGTTAACTAGAAAGAGCAGAACATTATGAACACCTGTGCTCACAGGTAGAAAGCCTTTACATTTTGTGACTTCTCCAAACCCTGATATATTTTATTTAGACCAAAATAGTATAATCTAAGGCCAGCGATAAACTTGTCCCGCCCCTGCACTTCCAGATTCATAAAGTGATCAATTTGAAATCAAACAGACACGGACAGAAAAATTGGAAATGTGAAACCTTTCATTAATGAGCAGCAGTTTTTATAATTGTTATACAGCATTACCTCAATAAGCCATTACATATACAGAAAAGGCAAGAATGAGATGCCAACGCATCCTTTGGCAGACATATTGGAAGACTGGTCTTTAAAAAGGTAGTAGTAGTAGTAAATGGCTATATACTATATATTGTATTGTCTTTTTGTAATCTCCATTGACCATGTCTCCTTCACAACCCTTCACGTTAAGGTGCTTATCCTACCAAAAAATAGGTGAGATTACAGTAAAGGGCTGTGTTCACCAGTGAATTGCTGATTTCCCCCCAAATGGCTGAGAAACCGTTTTTATGCAGCCTGAACCAACACATGTTGGCATTTAAACACAATGCATGTTTAAAAACTAATTTGGCAGATTAGATTGATATACTTATTTCCACACTGTTGCTGAATCTTCCCGTCCTTGTCGAAACCAAACTATAGTTTACGCTGCTGCATAACTAATTAGGATAAAAATATTATAATTTCTCTCCATTTAACTTTTCCGCATTCAAATATGAGAACAGCTTGTGAAAAGTCAACTAAGCAGTTGGATGAGAAAGCAGTGGAATTGAATGCTGAATATTCTCTCCTCCAAGCCTGTATCTTATTTGTTAGAGAGATGAGCAGCAGTGCTGTAAGTTATGCATTCAACTAGAATGCAATAAAATGGATAAAGACCCGGGGCATTTTTAGCTTCGCTTAATAACGCCTTGCAGCTTCTGTGTCTTTGTTTGGGTGTCAACAATGTTTATATGTTAGCCCAAGTTATTGTCTTCCTAGCCCCACTGCACCTTCCACCCCCTTCACAAATAGGAACCACGCTGCAACTCTATTAAAACCGTCTGTATATGGCTGTATATATATATACAAGGTCTGAGGCTCAACACTGCCATCAGCTGGAAAGACCAGAAAAACAACAATTAATTGTGGGTTACCGATAAAGCTTTTAGCTAGCAGAGAAAAGCATAATTAGAGGAGTGTCTGAGAATATTTCCTATGCTAAAAGGTGAAATGACAAAGTTTTTAATGGAGGAGAAGGAAGCCCTTCCTGCTTCCCAACCCCAAACTGAGGAACAGATGCACGCCAGGGACTAATGAGTCCCGGCAGATTGAACAGCAGGCAAGGTGCTGTACAGTGAAAAATAACAATATTGATGAACACTGTATGGGGTGTCATATATTTGCTAAATTAGCCTTATTATACCTGAACAACAGCAGCAGCATTTACATAAATGCTAAAATTCACACATCTTCTAATCTAATCTTTTTTCACTTGTTGACACAGTTTCTTGACTTCTCAATACAACTTAGTTGAAAAACTTAGGTGAAAATACCACATGAATTATGTGGAATAGCACGATCACAACCACAACTCTCAGTCTGTCTCAGATTACAGTCTTTTTTCAGTGACTGTTGCTTTAAATGTAACAAGTCACTGCCCACACAGACATTTTGTGTTTCGGTAAAAACAGTAGGATAAATACACAGAAAGGTAGCGTCCATTTCATTTCAGTTTTTTTTTGTCCTTTTCATTTTAAATCTTAGTCACATTGGACCACTCAGTCAATAGCCCCACGTAGCTGTGTTGACGTGAGGCTGACTGCTTTAATGCTGACTTCTAGTACTCATACAACGGCAAAACGTGGTTTGAACATAGTTTTATGGTTTTTTTTTAATTTTGAACCACATGGTAATATTCAGCATTGTTTTCAAGGTATTCATATTGTGCATTAATTCTGCCTTGTTGTCCAGACTACAGTAAAGGACACAGGCGGCAGAATGTAGTTTGTTGTTCGTGTCAACAACATAAACACAGCAGCAGCTTGGTCACACAGCCCTGTGAAGGAACAGTGTTACGTTTTGGTAACCAGCCATGTAACTACTAAGCTCATTATTTTATGAATGAAGGTAAAATGATGATATAGCACATTGCAGCCATCCTTGCCCGCTAAACAGCCATACCCATAAGCACGTATTATTAATGAATGGGTTACATAGCACGAAGCCGCATCTGTTCTTCCATCCATCCAACTTCATCCGCTTATCCGGAGTCGGGTCGTGGGGGCAGCAGCTCAAGCAGGGGACCCAAACCTCCCTTTCCAGAGCCACATTAGCAAGCTCTGACTGGGACATCCTGAAGTGTTTCCAGGCCAGTGTGGAGATATAATCTCTCCACCTAGTCCTGGGTCTTCCCACAGTCCTCCTCCCAGATGGTCGTGCCCAGGGGGCATCCTTACCAAATGCCTGTACTGCCTCAACTGGCTCTTTTTGATGCAAAGGAGCAGCGGCTCTACTCCGAGTTCCTCACATGTAGCCGAGCTTCTCACCCTATCTCTATGGGAGATGCCAGCCACCTTCCTGAGAAAACCCATTGTCCGCTTGTACCCGTGATCTAGTTCTTTCGGTTATAACCCAACCCTTCATTACCAAAGATGAGGGTAGGAACAAAAATGTCCCGGTAGATAGAGAGCTTTGCCTTCTGGTTCAGGTCTCTTTTAGTCACAACAGTGCGATAAAGCGATTGCAATACCACTACCGCTCCAGCCAATCTCCCACTCCATAGTCTCCTCACTCGTGAACAAAACCTTGAGGTACTTAAACCCCTTCACCTGGGGTAAGGATTCATTCCCTACCTGGAGAAGGCACTCCATCGGTTGCCGACTGAGAATCATGGCCTCAGATTTAGCGGTGCTAATCCTCATCCCAGCCGCTTCACACTCAACTGCGAACCGAGTGCTGGATGTCACAGACCGACGAAGCCATCAGGACCACATTATCTGCAAAAAGCAGGGATGAGATCCCCAGGCTACTGAACCGCAAAGCCTGCCCACCACAACTACGCCTCGATAACTTGTCCATGAATATCACAAACAGGGATTGGTGACCAAGCGCAGCCCTGGCAGAGACCAACCCCCACCTGAAACGATTCCGACTTACTGCTGAGAATCCACACACAGCTCTTGCTTTGGACATACAGGGATTGGATTGCCCTTAAATGGGACCCCCTTACCCTATACTCCAGCAGCACCTCCTATAGTATCTCCCTCGGGACCCGGTCATACGCCTTCTCCAGATCCACAAAACACATGTAGACCGGAAGGGCATACTCCGAGGCCCTGTCCAGGATCCTTGCAAGAGTAAAGAGCTGGTCCGTTGTTCCACGATCAGGACGGAATCCGCATTGTTGTTCTTCAATCTGAGGTTTGGCAATCGGCCGAGCCCTCCTTTCCAGCACCTTGGAGTAGACTTTACCAGGGAGGCTGAGTAGTGTGATACCCCTGTAATTGGCATACACTTTCTGGTCCCCCTTTTTGAAGAGGGGAACCACCACCACAGTCTGCCACTCTTTTGGCACTGTCCCTGACTTCCCCGTATATGGACTGCTTTTATATAAAGCGCTTAACAGTATTCACACACACATTCATACAGGGTCTCAAAGCCCTGTATGAATAACCTATTGCCTTCTTGTGGCAAGAAGTGTAATTGCAGTGCTTGTGGTAGCTGACTTGGGTCAAGAGTTTAGTAGAATTCAAATATTCGTTTGAATATTTGCTACTACCACCAAGATCTGCACAACATTACATTGGGGAAAACTTGGACAACAAAACTAGCTGATACAGATCCAGAAATATGCTCTTCAGCAGGCCATGCAAAGTGCCATTGTTGGTCGCGCCTGCCATGCAAGTTGCGACCAACCACCGGGAGTAGTCAATCCCCAGGCCTTTGCCACTGTGGAGTTGTTTGACTACCTCAGTGACCTCCCCCACGGAAATTGATGATGATCCCTCATCAGCCTCCAGCTCTGTCTCTCTCACAGCGAGTGTTTCAGTCGGATTAAGGAGTTCCTCAAAGTGTTCCTTCCACCGCCCAATTACCTCCCCGGTTGAGATCAACAGCGTTTCATCCTTACTGTACACAGCTTGGATAGTTCCCCGCTTCCCCCTCCTGAGGTGGCGGACGGTTTTCCAGAAACACTTTGGTGCCGACCGAAAGTCTCTCTCAATGGCTTCTCCGAAGCTCTCCCACACCCACTGCTTTGCATCTGCTACGGCAGATGCTCTAGCCCTTCGGGCCTGACGGTACCTTGCAACCGCCTCCAGATTCTTCTGGGACAATATATCCAGAAAGGCCTCCTCCTTCCATCGGATGGCTTCCCTGACCACCGGTGTCTTCCACCGTGTTCGAGGGTTACCGCCCCTTGAGGCTCTCTGCCGCAGCTTCAGAAATTAAAGCTTTGAACATTTCCCACTCAGGTTCAATGTCCCCAACCTCCACAGTGATGCCGGACAGGAGCCTCCTCCAGACTTTCCCAGTTCACCCGCACTACCCGTTTGGGCTTACCAGGTATGTCCAGAGTCTTCCCCCACCCAATGACCCAACTCACCACCAGATGGTGGTCGGTAGCCAGCTCTGCCCCTCTCACATAGTGATTTTATATAAATACATACAAAGACATAGTCTATCTTCATTATTATCACGGACATAACATTAAATGTTTTGTATGATATGACCGACCACTGATCCAGATAAAAGCATTATTACTCGCAGTACCAAAAATGACAATACAATATGTTTCCGGAAGGGAATACAATTTTGGTATGACACACGAGTGCGTCTTTATCAATGAGCAATGTTTAGGTTATATGTTTACTGTTTCTGAACAATAGCCTATATTAATCTAATGTAGTTATTGATGTGCACAGTGCATCACTCTTGATGATATGCCTTTCCTGCAGACTCGAGTTGTTTATGATATGATACCAGTTAATATATCAAAAACTAGATGTACAGATTTGGTCATCTGCAAATTTTGACCATTAAACTTTTACTTGCGGTTTAGACACTGGCGATTAACATCAGTTCCTTAGTTTGTATATTTTGATGAATACTACGTAGCTGGCCATATCCTCATAGGGGCGTTACCAAACAAACTGTGTGCTGTAATCTACACAACATGTTTAGAAATGTGTCACAGCTGTAAAACATGCTATAAACCCACAAAAACAACAAATGCAGGATAGAACTGTCAATTAACTATTATGGATATGTGAAGCGTAACTACACAAAATTGGGCAGAGATCTGCGCAAGTGAAACCCCAGCTTGTTACAACATGGTATATGAGTTGCCGCTGAACACGTAAACACCACGGAAACATCATGGCGGGCTATGTGACATGTGTGAGTTTACAACATGCTATACTGAAAATTGGACAGATTTATTTATGGAGTAGATGGAATAACAATACAAGTACTGTTGGATTTATAACAGATCAATAAAGGTAGAGAAATAAAAAATGGATGGGGGCCTAAATAAATAATACAATTGTTTTGGGGACTGAGGAATGGCTTGTCTTGCATTATTAGAGACAGACCGATACAGTACAGTGCTAAGGGGATTCCATACACGTACACACTCCATCAATAAAATAGCCTCTGACCAGCATTGTCAGAGACACACAACAATTATCTACACACACATATACAGTACTACTGCTCTCTCAAAAACATATGTAACACATTCAAATAATAAAATAAAAACTATCAATCCTTCAGTGTGTGCATATGAACGAGGCCTGCAGTGATACATGAAGATGCAGGATTGTGTGCTAAGCACTACACAGGCTATGCTCAATAGCGTCCTCCTTCCAAAGGCCTATGGATCGTTCTCCCCTGCTCATTACAAATACCAATAGGCTACATCCACATGCGTCTGCATTAAACTAAACTATCAATCCATTTGATTTACTAGTCAATTGTGTGGCATCTTCAAACATGCCACAACCCAGTGGTACAATATGTGTGTGCGCAGTGTGTTTAGGCGTTTTCTCTGGTAATTATATGAGGTTAGGGGTGGGTGCCTCCAGATTGTGATGGATGGTAGCAAGGCCAGGAGCTCAGATTGACGTGCCTGGGGTCATGGTAGAGCACAGCATTGTGGGAAGGGATCTGATGAGACACAACAATGTGTTGTGGATGGTAGCCTAGCTCTGGAGTCTACAACTCCCAGTCCCAAGACCCTCATTTTGACCCCTCCCCCAGTCCCTCATCAAGGGCCTACAGGGGCAAGAGCTGCAGATATGACACATATGGCCATATAATTCATAGCTACAGTACAAATAATGCCAGTTACATGTACACATGTATACAATGCTACTGTACTACAATACAGTAGGTTAGGTCACCACGTACAGCCGCTAGGCTATATGCACAAGTCACTTTGCTCAAGCAAGACACCATCAGTGTTGTATATCTGACTATTTTAAATATGTTTAAAGCGAACCATATTTCTCATCATCATCAATGAATACATTTTCAATATTTTATATTTTTTTAAACAATTACTTCTAGTGTAGTGGCCCCAGTATATAAAGTGTGATCTTGACTTTCTACTGCTGGTCATTATACAAACCTCTAAGCAGTAGTAAATGCCTAAAGACTGTAGCGGATAGTTCTCATAGCATTACTCATAGCAGCAGTCTCTCTACAAATACAGCACTGCTGCTGGGAAAGGGGGATGGGATAGGGGCTTATCTTTTTCCAGCCTATCTTTCCTTGCAACCTGTGTAGGCTTAGAAAGCGCACACACACACACCAACAACTTCTGTGCTGTTTCTATGGAAACTGCCTCATCCCCATGGCAGCTGAGGCTACAGAGTAAGGGAGCAGCGAAGGAAAAAGAAGGGAAATGGAGACAGCGCACTGTGCGTGTCTGTGGATGCGTTTGTGGCTATGTCGATGCAATAACATTGTATTGCGTGGAACTGGATTTTAAATACACATGCCCTGACCGCTGCTACACTGCCTTCATGACAAAGAGGTTGTTAGTAGCGCATGGCGGACATAGGCCTGAGAGAAGGATTTGTGGGGAGGGTTGTGGAGAAATGTCTCTCTAGGAGATAATTATTACCCTCCCCCTTCAGATCGATCTGACAGGGAAGATGCGCTTCATCCATATGTTTTTCACAGGACACAACATGTGGCTGCGCGCTAATAGAAGGCAGCTGATCGGTCTGCCGCTGACAGGTTATTAAGTATCCAAACAACTGGGGGACAGTGGGATGGACAGGAGCTGTCAGTGAAAACTCCCCTAAGTTTCACTGTATAGTAGAGACCGTCTCTCAACAAGTCGTTAGGACTGCAAATGTAAAAACATATCTACCGTACAACTTCTACATTGTACACCTTTGGTAGTTCAAATATATGTACTTGTAATCCCTCATAATAAGTTTAAAGTATTTATTTTATCATGTATGAATCATTGTTTTGTCTCCCATCTCCATGAAGGCCCTTGCTCATTGCCACCTCCTGCTAATTTTACAAACAAGTGAACGTATGCGTGTGTGTGTGGGCGCGCGCATGTACATGTATGTGCTGCTGTGTGTTGTACTCACCAAGATCTTTGCCAAGACGCCGTCATCGTTAGATTCCAAGGTGACCACTGCCTTGTCTGTCTCAATCTCACATAGGGCGTCGCCTGCTGCTACGGCTTCACCTGCATAACAGAACAAAAGCACAGTGCACATCACTGTCCTGCTGAACTCATCTTTCTACACAGGTGGAGACGTTTACATACTTCTTTCACCCGGTGTAATACTATTATTAAACTGTAGGAAGCCTAATCAATCACATATGCTTAGGACCCCACCAGAGATAAAATACATCAGCAACTACGTTTATGTGGACCTTTATTGCACAGATGGTGATGAAATTAATAACGGCCTAATATCATATATTTCTAAGCACTTGAAATAATATGTATCTGGTAGATTTGATACATGCCAGTCCATATACTGTAGGTCCAATTCCAAGAGTAGTGGCTTTAGCAGTGGTACTCTGGCTAGAGGTGGGTAAGGAGTATGTTTGACATCGCCAGCTCTTATGGTGAACAGAGTAGCGACATAGAGATTGGATTTGTGAGGTTTAAACACCCTGTGCCCCAGGGGATGGGTGCAATGTGCTCTATTAAAGTTTAAACAGGCAACCCCCAGCCATTGCACTTCCAGTAAAGCTGGCTATACACCGACAGTATACAGACAGTATATTATAACAAAACTAATGCCACATTACACTAGGAAGGCCGGCTTATAAGGTGGACCAATAGAAAACCATTGACGCATGCTACTGTGCGTCACCTGTAAATATAGAAATAGCATAACCATTTATTTTACTAAGCTTGAGAGATAGTCTTGGCTCTACAGCCTAAGCAAGGGAATCCTTTTATTTCAAGAAAACACACAAGATATAGGTTATCATCCATATGGCTTCCATATGCACACCCAGCCCAAGTCACAACCGCACATGGAAACACAGAAAATCATAGCAGCCAATGGTACTGCAGCATATATGCTGCCGGCTGATGAATAGGAGAGGTGAAGAAAAGTTGCTGTTGTTTTTACTAGGCCAATAAGCTGCCTGCAGAGCCCAGGTACGTTGCTGCTCACCTCTACCTCACAAAAAAAAGTGATAATGATGAGTGATCACATTCACCACTCAGCAGCTTCTCCCTGCTAACAGAGAGGTAGTCGAACACGGTAGTCTATGAGTGCTTACAGCCTAGTAGGGATGGCAGGCCACCATAGTGAACACTGGAGCTTAAGTGGTGGCTTGTAAGAACTGGGATAAATACTATTCATTTTAATATAATCAATAATATACCATTAAAATGAGATCAAATGAATGTAACAGCTACATAATAGTGGAATATGCAGCTCGTTGTATAACAATAGGCATTGGCCTAAATCAGTGGGAGTGCATGCAACTATGCCTGTACAACCAATTTGTCTTACCTTCCTTCTTTAGCCATTTCACTATGTTTCCCTCCTCCATAGTGGGAGAAAGAGCCGGCATCTCCACTTTGACTGGGGCGACACCTGGAGGACACAATAAGAGTAGCACACATTTTATTTGCCAGCACAAAAGAAAGACAATCAATCGTAAAACGAAAATCTATATGAAATGATAATGGACGGGGAAGGTTGGCAGCGAGTTTGTATAGTAGCATAGCATGTGACATTGCCGACTGTGAAATAATTATACTGTAGACAGATGCTGAAGCACATTGTTGTAATGTTGGCTGACATTCCCCCCTTAGCACTGATCATGTTTTCATAATGCCCAGTATAGCCATGTGAATCACTGGCTATAGTCACTGTGAGGCTTCAGAGAGACGTTTGCCGAGAGCAACAAGACATGTTGGATCACAATGCTCACTGACAACAGGACAGAACAAATCAAATCTGCAGAGCTTCCCTATTATATGGCCATTAGCCAGTAGCTCAGGAGACCAGCGTGTACACGTTTTATGTCATGGCACAGTTCCAATAGCGGCGCAGCCTTACAGTGGATGGACTAGTGCTCAAATGTTGAGACCGTGCATTTCATTCTGCTCTGTATATCATGATTTACAAAGTAGTGAACACATAGGTGCATTGCCATGCAAATGTATTGCCATGAAAATGGATCATGAGGTTGTGAACCTCTATTTTGAATGGCAGAGGAACCAACTGTGTGCATGGTACACAGACAAAGAAAATGTACTATTAAAAAAATAACACCTAAAAATGTAAAGAAATTAATTATTCTACCAATAAACCCTACAATAAATCACATCTTCTGAATTAATTAATTTTAATAATATATTGCTGGTAAGCCTAATAACTGCGACTTGCCTTGTAAATTTGAAGCATGGCATAAATGGCAAATTTGCACCCTCTGGTGGCTAAAGTTTGTGTAACAATTCTCTAATATAGTTTAACCACAAGCATTTGGAATGCCTTTTAAAAGTGGTCTGAGATAAGCACACTGTATTGTAATACAGTTTTGTGCACCGTGATGATAACTATCAAAGAAAGATAACTAGAGACCTTAATGAAACTGAAGGTCAGCAGACTATTATCCAAAGCAGTGGTTCTCAAACGTTTTTGGATTTATCCTCTTCTCATATTAGTGTGAAAACTCAAACAACTAAACAATTTCAGAACCTTGTCCAATCAGTCCAGGTGGTGCAGTTCTATTTGAAGGTGGTCCAATCACCTGATAATGTTCTGACTGACATGACTATGACAAATAAACTACTCACAAAAAAATAAGTGAACACTTGTGTGATCAGCTGGGACGTGATGCCAGAGTAACCAACACTTGGCTGACTTGTGACAAATGCTGGTTGAAGAATGGGATGCCATCCCACAGCAGTTTGTGACCAGGATGGTGACCAGCAAGAGGAGGTGCCAGGCTGTTGTGGTTGTGTATGGTTCTTCCACATGCTACTGATGCTCCTGTTTGCTAAATTATTAAATTGTTTAATTGCCAATATGTCTTGTTTCTTCAGAGTTCAATCACCCAATCCACAAACAACCCCAACCAAGAGTAAAGAAAAGCTCAGAGGAACATTTGGCAACCCATAAACGCAACTCTGCTGCTCATTTAACAAATGCATGCTTCTAACAAATGTGGCAACATTTAAAACGGAAAAATGTTCCTTAGTTTTTGTGTTATGTTTATATCCCCCTTCGCAGACTGAAACCAAATATAGGCTATTTAAAATAGTATCGTGCCTCTGTACAGATTTAGCCTCGATCGAACAGATCTAACCTGACCTTCTGCTTTTAGCCTACCAAATAAACAAGCGTACTGTAATGTATTAAATAGTAATTCATTGCATTTAAGATGGTCTATTTTATTTCTAATATTTACAGTATGTGGTCATTTTATTACGTTGATTAAATGATAAAACGAACATCGCCTTTAAGTTTATATTTAATATCATTGTGATCTTTGCATTATAGATCCAGGCTCTGGAACACCGATGCTGGTACTGTACCAGTACTATGCATATTTGTGTGTGTATTACCGTAGTATAAAAGCCATTGAATAAAGTGACAGCACTCACCAAAGAAAGCCGGGGACTGAAAGAAATACCTGGCGTCTTGCAACAAAGCTGTTGTCTTGGAACATTTTGGAAAATGTTTAAGTTTAAGACTAAACAAAATTCCCAGACGACCCAAGCGCAAGGAGGCTGCCATGTTTTCGTCCTTTCTGACGCCGGGAAGAAACTATGTTTTTTGCCTGTCTAAAACAAATATTACCAAGGAATAAAAACATATTTCTAATGTTATTGTTATGAATCATATCACGAGCTTAGCATACTTAATAATGAATGTATTTTTTAAATTATGTAGATTAGTTGTGTTTAGGTATTTTAGGCATACAATGGGGCATCACTTTTCTTCTTCGTGAAAATGGCCAAGATAAAATGCCCATTACTGCTCTCTGTTGACTGGAATGTTAACATTCATATCAGAGCTTATAGTGGCCTTATGTCACATGTAGGCTACAGTAGGCCTATATTTTGTGGATTGTTCTACATATTTATGTATCCAATAATACATCAAATTAATCACATGGCTTTAACTGTCTTTGTGTTTTTGTTATAAACTATGATTTCATTGAAAAAAGGGATAGCTAGTCATTATTTTGCATTGCTGCTATTTGAAAAGTTAGGCAAATAGTCTACCTTACATATATGCCTATCAATTTGACTGTGTGAAGAGGCAGTGGTAAGGCAGTGTGATACTGTTTGTCTAATTGCTTTACACACATTTTAAAATCCACACATATATAGCTAAATTAATTGCAAATGATGCAGTTTATTGTTGACATCTATATGGGATTTAGCAATAATCTTTTTTATTTTTTCAAATTTTCCAGAATCTGTCCAAGTTCAGCTGTAAATACATGGTGTCAAATGTGTATAGTACTGTCCTATTTTTAGGTGCAGCTGCCTGAAGCCAGACACTGACATAGACACTATTATACTGTAGTGTATACTATAGTGAGACATCAATTAAATGTCACTGTGTATGTGTGTGTCCGTACTGTACGTGCGTGCATGCGTGCACGTGCAAACCAGTTTGAGTACATATTTGCTTATCTGCCTTTTCTCAAGAAGTAGTTAATTTCAACCAAGCATTTTATCTCGCTCGACAGGTTTACCAACACTTTTACATGAGGTGACAGAATGGCCCATTGTTTTATCAGTGATTTAATATTTCCAACAGCCTGAAGAGTGGTTACCATGCACACATCTACTGTATGTGTGGGTATCAACATGCATGTGGACATGTGTAATTTTGTGACATAGGTGCTCAAGGAAGGCTAGAAGGCAAATACTTTTTTTGCTAATGTACAGTATGCATGTCTACTGTACAGTATAATGCATACGATAATGTAGGCTATATACATAGGCCGATACAGGGATGATTGTAACACATTTTGTCACATCTGAGAGTATTTGTGTTAATACTAAACCTACATCTTTATTGACTTAAAAAGCAAGGCTTGCACAGATCCTTCAAAGCAGACACCTGGCCCACACATTCTTGGGTTCCATACACAGTGCAAAACCACCATCCTCTGAAGTCTCTAAACATGCTGACTTATTTTGGATCTCAATTTGGGAACATTCCCAATGCTCTCACAACATTTAAATAATATCTGTAGCATAATGGTGGTTTTGAAATTAGCAAGGTTGGACTGCTTCACATTTGACCTAAAAACAATATTTTCTGTTATTCACAATGTTTTATGCTCAAAACCATCTGACGACATACATTGTGTTAAAAAAATTCCTCTCTCTAAAAGTCTTTACTTTATGTAAAATCTACAGCTTTATGACATCAGGAAATAAGTGGTTCAGTGGAAGTGTTCTTAATACTTTTATTAATTTGGTGGAACACGCTATTCAAATTAACACCACACTGTCAAATTGGGAGGCTTTATGCTAAAGACAACGTGAAACAAGAGTATATTGCTTTAATAAAACAGCATATAGGTGGGACAAAATGAGGGACCGAAAAAAGTGTTCCTTCATCCTCCACTGGTCTGATTTTTTGGGGAAAAAAAGAAAGATAGAGGTGGCTTTACTTGCTGAACATGCATGGTAAGACAAATAGAAAAAGGCAAAAGGGAAAGATAAAAAAAAAAGATAACCACACCTTCTCTGACTTGTTGGCATGCATATGAAGTAAATTTGGTAAATTAAAATATTATTTTTATTTTGTCTTATGTAGACATATAATTGTCCATTTGTGTGGTCAAACCTTAATTTCAAGTGGTATGTCAATTTGAGATGAAATTATTTTTCTTCTCTCTACAGTTCTGTCTTTTGTGTTTTATTTTTCTCTGTCTTTGTGCATTATCCTGCATTCACCTGATGTTGGTATAGTCATAAAAATATGTGTTTCTAACTGAAAATGTACGATAAGTTGTGACTGCATGCATGTGAAAACATTACGGACAACAGTGAATGTTGATGGTTGAAGGTTGATGGAATTACACTTTTTGATTAATTGTGTAGTAATATTAAAATAATAATTATTGTCAATAATGCATATTGACTTGAATTTTATTGTTGAGTGGGCACACACCAAATATGATCCAATGGTGCCCACACCCCTACTGTCATGGTCTTTGTCCTGTCTCATGTCCCCAGTCTGTTACCATAGTCAGTGTGTTTCCTGTGTTTCCACACTCACATCCGCACAGACAGCTACACAGTACACAAGGAATGCACCGATATATCGGCTGTACATTGGTATCGGACAATATTTGCCATATCGTCAAACAGGACGGCATACACTGATACCAGTGGATGATTTTTGTTTATATTCTCAGTCTTATGAAATATTTTCCTTTTTTGTTCATCATAAGCAATACAATAGATACAATTGTACATATTTTGAACTAAACACGATTTGTACATTATGTATAGGCATTTATTAAGAGGCCTCGATCCCGCCTTTAATAGGGCATGGAGTATAGTTGATACCATTTTAACACTACATATAAGCCTACAGATGCCTAAAACAATTACATTTTTAATTATAAAATATCTACCCTGTGCACACTTAATTGCCCTCATGTTTTGTTAATTATATAGCTTTTGGTGTTCAAACATAGGCTCTCTGCCAGTGCTGTTCAACCAAATATTGTACCTACTCGTTCTGCCGGTTTATTATCAAAGGAGCTCATAGAAAAGAGTCCATGTGAAATTATAATCATATGCCAGTAGGTAGGCTACTATGGCCATGAGTGGTCTGTTATGGAAATTAAGCTCTTATCTCACTGTACTGTAGAGTTCTGTCATGACTAGTCAATTTGTTTAACTGCATGGCCTTATCTCCCTCTCAAATATTTCCCCGCCTGCTACATTTTACAAGGACACACTATACCCACTGATTATCACATTAATGTCTCACAAATATTTATATATCTATAATAATGCATACAGAATGGTGAGGTGTATACATTAATAAAATAATAGGCAGAGGATTATTTATATGACAATGTTTATCACATCATTTCAGAAAACTTTTAAAAAAAGTTTAAAAACCACTACTGTGTGCTTTTGACTAAATATTTAAATATACATATAGGTACAAAAACATTTTTCAGGACAGCATATTTTCCACAGGGCAATAAATAATCCATAAGGAAATGCTCAGGCTTTGATTTTTTTTTTAAATTTCATTAATGTGGAATAATATGGATTTTGAAAGGATAGTACCTAGAATTTTACACAAGATTTAGTTAACTAAAAATGAGAAAACCTTTTACTGCCCACATTCAATAGAAAACTTTGAAATGTTCAAGACAAGTTCATTCGAGATTGTGAGCATTCATAAATCATTAAAGATAAAGGTCAAGCCAAGTGGAGATTAAACAGGGATTTGCCTGTGAATCGTATTTATCAAAGTGTATGGCCTAAAGCTGTTAGCATGGCACGCAGAGGTAAAAAAACATTTAAGATTATCACATTACCGTTTAGAAACATATCTGGTGACATGTTCGTTTATCAACATTTTTCAGATTGTGGTTGTTTAAGGGTTCATTTAAGGCTTAAGTGTTTCATTTAAACCAAAATGTCTTCTTTGTCAAATGCCAATTATCAAACAAATCTATAATTGAAGAAAATGCCTGTCATAGTGTGAAAGAGGGTAGTGTAATGTATTTAATGTTTACACTTGACACATATTGTTTACAATAATTACAATAATGTGTGAATAACTAATAAAACTAAATAAAAATAATGTCTATTTGTGGAGTGACATTATCTTAAGAAATAAAGCTCAGTGTATTTAAGTTGTAATGAAACGGCACTGTAAATGTTGCTTTACTTATATTGCAGTTACAGTAGCTAACCCTTTACACTGGTACACTTCTATGCTCAGCCATTTAAAACGCCACTTAGCTCTCCAATACACACACCTACAAATGTTTATTAAAAAAACAAACACATTCACTAGCAACGGCAAGACAATAGAATACATTGGCTATGTAAATGTATTATAAAAATTACAATTAAAATTACAAATGTATCTCTTGGAGAGAGAACCAAGCAACGTCCTAGTCCTACTAAAATATGTCTTGCAGGGTTATTAAGTTATGAATAACTATTTATAGTGGGAACTCAAGCTTAATATTTTCAAAACATTTGTAGTGTTATTTCAGTATTATATTTCTTGTCATATATATTTCTTATGTGATACCCGATGTAAGCCAACTATGTGGGTGTTAAGTCACACAGTACAATAAGGACCACTACACAGAAAAAAAAAATACTGTGATTTACAGTATATGACCACAGTTGTAACATTGTAAACTTAACAAAGAGCTTTGTATGCTTTGTTATAATAAGTTAGAAAATGATATTGTAAAATCAAAATCAAAAAAGTATGTCAAATAATCCTTAATTGATGACATCCCGTTCAGACTCCTTTCTCGGACTCACTCCAGCCTCTTGCATTTCTTCCAAACTTGTATACCAGCCTGCGTCCATCAACACGCTCCAGGATTTCCCTTTTGTAGTAATATCTGCAATGATCGACCACTCTGGTCAAATTAAAGGCCCAGGTCTCTGTGTGTGTGTGCTGGAAGAATAACCCAGTGCTTCTACCCAGAGCCCTGGCTCTGTAAATGGGAACACAAACAAAGTGGTGCATATTGCACCACACAACAATATCCTAGGTAATGATTGTCCAATGTGGGGGGCGGAGCTTCTGAGTTTTTTTTTTAATTTTGATTATGATCTACCAACAATCTTTATCCAGGATAGTTTCCTTCACCAATAAAGTTGTGAGAGTGCCTTTACACTCTTATACAGTATTAAGAGTCTGAGTGTGTGTCTGTATACAGTATAAAGCCCAAAGGTGCCATGAATATACAGTTTACAATCCATTTTGGTGATAACTTTCGAAACAACATAGTTCATTTGTGTGCCGCAGTCCAGTTAACATGAGCGTGCACACTACATAAACTCAATTGGTAAAAATTTAAGATTCGAAACCAGTTGGAATATAACACCAAAAGCTTCTGGCTAAAGACCCCGATACACTTATATGCTTTTGTGCAAAGCGCACATGTAGACAAGCAGCTGCGTCACGAGAGGCATTGTTTAGTGGCATGGAGACATCATATACTGTAGATGTTGGTAATTACGAACTGGCACTACTAACTTCCATTGTTGTTCTTTGTTTAGAAACTGCTGTTTATCTGTCTGTCCAATCCTGATATACTGCCCCCATGTTCATGTGCTGTAATACATCATGCATACGTGCAGCGTTCATTTCTGATGACGCCCACAAACTATGCTCCAAATGAAGACAGGATACGCACCCAATATGCATGGTAGCCATCTTGCTTACGTGTACGCATAGTTAAAAGCAAGTATATCGCGGGCTTAAGCCACAATATCAGATATGTTTACCCTAAATGCCCTCCCCCACTCGCTGGCCGCCTCACTGACAGACAAATCTACGTAGGGCTACTGTATGTAGCTATACAGTCTACCCACAGTATGAACTGAGGTGTGGATGGTGCATGCATTCTCAAATAAATGTTTTTTTTTAAACATCTGTATTTATCCTAATTTGTGTTATCATGGACACAAATCCATGAATGTGCCTCTAAAGAGGACTTGTTATATACCATGTCAAACCATAAAACATCTGACCTTCATAATATATATAATATTCATAAAAAATATGCGAAATGCATTAAAGGCAGGCTTAGTCATTTTAAAGAACACTTGCTAACTTAAAGCTTAAATAAAAATAAACTCCCTTAGAAGCTCCGCCCCACACATTGACATGAATAGCCAAGGGAAGTGTTGTTGTGAGCGCTGTTCGCCACTTTGTTTATGTTCCAATTAACGGAGGCAGGGCTGCGTAGAAGTATACAGGATTATTTTTCAGCACACACATAATACACAAAAAAGTGTTTCTAATGCATTCATGTTGCTGCTGTTGGGGTCATACTGTACCTCATTGCTCGACTTAATTTCTCGTAGGTCATGCTGCTGTTGTTTTTCTTCTTGCCCCACAACTGTGCCACAGCCTCAGACTTTAGGAACCGGAAGACCCCCTCTGCCCTGTCCTCCCACTTGATAAGTCCTGGGTGACGCTCTGGGTTTAGAAGAATGTCCCTAATGAATTCCCACAGGTGGGTTCCCCTTGGGTCTGTGGGCAAATAACACAAGAAAGTCATATTTTAGACATGTTCAAGAAATGCAGCATAATGCTGAAATACAGTATGTTTTTTTTGACTCACTGTGTTTTTTGGCTTGGTTGGGGCAATTGTAAGATCTTTTGATGTCTAAAAATCATCAAACAAATAAATAAAAAATGAATTAATTAATATACATTACTGAATACGATAATGTGCTGTGAAAGTAATTTTTAGTGACACCTACAGTAAGTACATATTTAAAAATGAACAGGGGTGCTTTAGCTTTAGTTTTCTCTGGTAGACCACACATGAGGCACTGTCGTTTTTTTGCATGTTTTTAAAGGAAATGTCACACAAACTGCTAGACAAGTTTGCTGAAAAAGCTTTGAGTTTTCCATGTATTGTTTAGAGTCTTCATACATTCCTTACCAGGGCTCAACAGTGTAGGAGATGCCACAGGTGCGAGGGGCTGGACCGGACAATCATACATTTCTAAAAGTAGGAAAACATTCTCATGTCAATTTTTATCTGTAATACTTGTTGCTGCAATTCTGTTAAAACGACACATTTCACATTTTACATTGCTGTACTATATGTACCAAATACTTTACCATATGTATAGTTGGCTTCTGGAAGTTGAGAAACAAAGTCTACTACATGAAGAAGAAACACATGTTCAGACAGTGCTTTCAGACAGTAGTGGAAGTGTCTATTATGCGTTTTGCAATAGGCTATAGCAGGGGCTTGAAACTTGCGGCTCCTGAGCCGCTCTTGAGTCCGTCTACAGTGACTCCCTGCGGCTTTGAGATTGTGAGTGCACAGTGGCTTGGTATAGGCTAGTATTTGGTATATTCTGTTTTCAGGTCACTAGAAATTGGCAATAAAGTGCTTTATTTAAATAAATAAAACATCATTGTGGGGGCATGCCCCTGTATCCCCCTAATATTTAACTGTCCTCCCGGTAAAAAAACAAAACATGAATGAATTCTCATTAAGGTATATTAGTAATGTTGATAGGCTAACTATAATTGATTGATAGGCTAAGTTTCATATTTCAGTGGCTCTAAACAGATAGATATGAAAGATTTAGGCTATTTTGATAGTAAATGTTGCAGACCCTTGGGCTATAGCAATAATGTTTTCCTGAACTATAGACTGCTGTACTGTGAGCTCCATTGCCTCATGGCAAAGAGGATAACAGGACCATCCCATGACATGGTGAGTTTCTCTTGATAAATTGTTGTGAGACATACTGTATCAGTGGTTCAACCGAAACATCAGCAGTTTTACAAGATGTATTTCAACAGTGGGTTAACAAATATTTAAATGCATTTTATAGTTATAAAACATTTTTCTTTTTCTGTGTGTATCTAATTGCAAGATGCTTTTTTAGATTGGATTGATTCATCACAACAATGCAATGCATTGGGAAATAGCAGAAAACTTGTTTTGTCACTTATTAGTTAAGAAACATTTGGGACAACTGGGAATTACTTTGCCTTTATATAACATGTTATTTTATTACATAATTTATGTTTATAATTATACACGTCAGTAAATAATTTTATCTAGCAATTTCCTTAGCTAAATGATTCCGAGCTGCACAGTAACACAATGTTTTATCATTTCAAAACATACAGTAGACCAATTTCAGTTATGTTTTATATGGACCACTGTACATGGTTCCTACACATTTTCCATTGACATATTACATACTTTTCCAGACTTACATTTCCAAAAGCTCTGTGTGCCACAAACAGCAACATGTCACCAGCCTGCTATGTAAATACAGAGGAGCTAAGAATAAATAAACACATGAGCGTTGGCTATGTTTGATGATCAGGTGGGACATTATTAAGTTGGAGGTCTTGGGGTCCTAATTAATATCGGCGGATTACCTTAAAAAAAAAAAAATAGCCCAATGAGAAAAAAAATGTAACCCTGTGTATAGATCGCACTCGAGTATTAGACGCAGAGCTGTGGGCAGTTTGCAAAATTAATGTATTAACTGTGGGACATTTCTGTAATCCTTGCAGAGCACACGATTGGGAAGTAACCTTTTTAAATGTGCATGTGGCACCTGAATTAATGTTCATAAATATATTTACCCCTGGACTTTAACAGCTCGTATGCTATCACACAGTGATGCACTACAGTATTTGGCTGTGCTGACTGCCTGCTCCAAACACCATGAAAAACTCTGTATGGTTTATTTATAGACATTTTTTGAATTTTATATTTTATACAATTATTATTATTATTATTATTATTATTATTATTATAAAAATAGTCTAGAAAGCCAAAATATTTTGCTATACTCTCGTGTTGTTTTTTCATACTTATCCACCACTGGAAATGACTCAAAACAAATGGCAACCCTGACTGGAGGCTTTACATGTGTTTGTTTTGTTTTGTGCAATGGGACACTTTTAAAGACTTACATTCTGTTGGTTTCATTTCCACTTGTACTATGTCCCCATGCATCTGTCCTGTATAAAGAGTAGCAAGGAGTCAGAGGCTGTACACTTCCCACTATTAAGCAAATGAGTCACCCTCACAATGGTGAAACAAATATGCAATGAGTCTGTGTATTAATACTATGCAGTACACATTAACAGTTACTTGTTAATTGTCATAGACATCTGCCAGCTATCTATTAGTGAAATGCTCTGTGATGATATATGTTCTGGTTGATAGCCTCTGCTTCTTTATGTAAGCATTGGCTATCAACCACTGCTAAGTAATAAGAAATAAGGAAGTCTATTAAGATTGTGCAAGCTACACAAAGAATTGCAAGTGAATCTGTTTAAATGTAGATAATTTGCTCAAACACACCATTCCACTTGAGTTCGGCCAGGCTCTGGAACAGGATTGGTCCAACGCTGCCAGCAGCACGGATAAAGTCCTGGTAGCTCATGTTGCACAACTGACGTCCATCTATATCAAAGTTGAGGAGGGGAATGCTGGAGGCATCAACCTGATGTATGTCCATGAACTGCTGCAGCCAATCCCACACCTGGTACTTGCTCCAGCAATGAGGCAGGCAGTCATGGGCCCAGAGACGGCCTACATACCCTGGCATCACCACTGAAGCTGGGCCATAACAGAAGTGAAAATGAAAGATAGTAACTACAGTTAAACTACACAGTTATAAAAACATGATTGAATAGTACAGTATAGGACCAAATCTTCTAAAACAATATATATAAATATATATATATATATATATATATATATATATAGACAATTGTCAAATCTACTATATATGTATCAGTCATAGATATTTATAAGTAATTATTCAAATTGCTTGCCACCGGTCACATCTAATGCAAAACCGTACAAAGCAAGTTATATTAAATATAAAGTTATATTTCCTCATGGTTAATACAGCCTGCATCGGTTTTAACTTTGATACATATCTAAACATTCACTTCAACACACCAAATGCTATCTATACCACACATTCATTTAAAAACATAATAACAAATGTACCGATGACTTCATTAAGAAAGCGAGATCTCTGAATCAATTACTGTAAAGATCAATTAAAGGTGGAATCAGGGAGAAAAATGTTACTAAAAAAACAAAAACATTTCTCCTTTCAATGGCACAGGGTGCTTCCTCAGAACACCCCCACCCCCACCGCCGAGGACACATTAGCTTCATTTGAAAAATCACTGACTCTAACAAATGCTATAGTGCATTGCTGCTCATTTAGACAATGACATTCCGAATACACTTCATTGATAGTTTTGTAAACATATGTAACTTTACCATCAGGGTAAGAATTTGGGCTCCAAGTAGCGGACAGCTGACTGTCGAGGGTGGCGGTAGCGGTAGTGCTCATATTGCAACAGCTAAGCTAGAGGATACTGTACCATGGCCAGGAGCTGTAAAAGGAAGGCACTGCACTGTGAGTCTGGAGATTGTTCAAATTGAATATATATATAAAGTATATAGTATAGCATATTCACACATTACTGTAAATAAACATGTTTTTATTTCAGATGGTGACAAGCTAACTGAACTTACATTTAACAAACTCTATACGCTATACTGTGTGCCTGTAACCTAAAGTGCAACACTGCACTAAAAGAGGACACATCAGGATACTGTTCAAATGTGCACTAAGGTCACCGCCCACCGGAGGTGTTAACGCACCTCAAGAGTTTTAGAAAAGTACTCTACTTATTTTTTTAAAGGCAAAGGCCACTCGCAGCATCTGACACGTGTAGACACATAGATCACGCTTCTGTTTGTTAAGCCTCAAGCCATAAAAGTGCCTTGAATATCTACAGATTTAGTATCTTAAAAGTGCATTCCTTGATGCGTCGCTGAATGACACCTTGAGTGGGCGTTGGCCTTAAGCACACATTGTAACAGTAGTATACACGTGTCCTCCTTTAGTATAAACATTTAGCACTCGCTGTGCTGTATAAATATTGACTGAATCTCAATTTCCTATGACTCCCACCTAACTATAATTTGCTTTACACCTGTATTGGCAAGATGCCTTGCTTGTGTTTCTGCCTCCTGTTAGGTTACATCAATGTAATAAACTGAACTATAAACAAGCCTTGAAGAACATTTAGTCTGAAATGACTACAGAAATCTTGTTGAAAAATGTATAAATGTATGAAAATGTTTCACACGTTTTATTGCATTATCACTTGCTAAACTAATTAGCAGGTAAAATACAGCAAACATAGTAACTGAAGATAATCATTTTAAAAACTTGAGTGTAATATCATTTCATTACACAAATAGTTAATATATTTCATGTTTAAAGTTTTTATAAAGCATGAAAGCTTTGAATATCCTACAGTATAACTATTCATTCTTATTTAATAAAAATAAATGTCCATCCTTGCAATCTAGTATGTATTTGATGCATTATCTAGTAATCTGACACACAATAGAAGCTTTGATTCACTTAAAGATCTTATCCAACAGGTATTTGCACTTCACAATGACTCTACTGCTTCATCTGTGTTTAAAATCCCTACAGCATCGCTACATACTTTTCTTTTTTGTATGTAATGGCAACATGGTTGAAGCTCAATGTAATTAGTCAATTAGCAGGAGCTTTTATCTAAAGCTCAGACATCTTGCTTGAGGATGCTTTCAGGCAGGAATGTTATGGATCGAGCCATGCCCAATACTACTTTGTTCTGTAGTTACCATCAACTAAAGATAGTTACATGGCATTTCTTGTGTAGCTGATTGATTTCAAGCTATGTTTTTGGCTGAAACACAGGAGGAGCTTCATCATTCACTACATAGAACACTGTACAATTCACACTCTGCTCATAATCATTATTTAAATAATGTATTTAAAAAATATGAAAATAATAGTAAATGCTTTCAACAGTGGCAACCACCAGAACTCTACAGAATGCAACAATGTCTGTCATGTGCGGCCTTTAGTTTAATGTGAGAAGTTAACAGGTGGATTAGCTATACAGGACACACCTACAAGTCATATTCAAATTCCATAAACAGAAACTCACAGGACCTCTATTATTTTGTTAACATTAAACTCATCTCTCCTCTGCTGCTGTAAATGCAGAAGGTACAGTGACACACAACCCCAGTATCTAATGGATAATAAAATAGCCTATCTACGTTTATTATGCGCTAGCTAGCTATTGTATAGGCTACTAAGGAAACATCTGTCAGTGAACATTATTTAACATTCATTTTACTATGCTGAGCATCAGTTTGGGGAACATTTCTGATCCATTATACAGTGACACATTTTTCACCTTTGCAATTTGTTGACACCAAGCACTGTGGCGTGAATGTATAAAAGTCACGACATTATATTGCCTTACTATTATCTGAATCTGTAGTTACTTACTACATGTGTTATTGTTTTAATCCACCTGATTCTGGTTCCATTGAGACATTGATAAATATGTGTTTGGCCTTCATTGTATTTCTGCATTTCTGATTTTGCTGTAGGATTTCCTCAAACAACCTTCTTGCTCAACATGTCCTTGTTTCAATGTGGCACTAGGTTTGACTCTTTCAAGGCTTAGCCTATTTCAACAAGTTTATGCTATTATCAATAAACAGGAAAGCTAGATTTCAACAAATCATAAAGAGTATTTAACATAATGGTTAATGGTTGCACAGACTGCAAAATATACTTCCACTTTTAATATTACTAAGTAATATTATTTCTCCTGACTTTAAAGATAACATATAAATGCCATGGCAGTCTTAATACTGCAAACCCCTCTTGAAACTAAGTGTAGCAGCATATTTATTTACACATATAGTGTAAATAAAATAATTCTAATAATCTCATCTTGCTGCTACAACAACAAAAACAATAATAATAATAATAATAATAATAATAACAATCTAATAATACATCTAAACATTATGCTAATTGGAGAAGATTAAGGAGTTTTAACAGCTAGTCAAACATGAAGTAGTTTCCTACCAGAGCTGTAGAACAGGATTGGTCCAGGCCTGTGTGTACTAGAAGGTAGACCAAGAGATGGAGTCTGTGCAGTTTCCAAACTGTCAATAAACATGTGTGGGTGTAAAGTCACAGTAGGTGCTGCCCCACCTCAGTGGGTATTTTATCAACAGAACTTCCTCATCATTTCCTATTGGCTGTGAAACCAGGTTTATACCACACAGGTATTTGCATAGCGTCAACTTTTGCTTCTTTGGGTGTGCTCTATCAATATGCACATACAAATTCAAAATATATTTCACATATACATGTACACTATGGCTTTTCTTCTATAATAATAATTCAATAATATTAAATATGATTATATATCAATAATATATGTGCCACTATAGGCAAACCGTTCACACAAACACACTTGTTTCCACAATCTATGTAACTATTTATAATTTTAATTAGTCATATTCAGCAAGTTGCTGTTGTCGTTAATGAATATAAACTGTAATAAACAACATACAATGTTCAATTGCATGTTGCAACACTATTCATAAGTTCTCTCCTCTGACATTGACAATCATAAAGTTTAAGAGTTGTGTTTTTTACTTGTTGCCAACTAGTTTGAGCTGTGAATCTGATTTGGTGTGTGCATACATACCTTAACAATAGCTTCATTATGGCAATTAATGCGACTATTATGTAATGTGATTAATGTGCAAAAATAGGCAGCAAGTTGCAGCTGCGAGAAAGTATGTCAGACTTATTCCATAGCATCTCTGAACACAACATGTTGCTACATTTTTTCTTCATATAAACTCATGAAGAGAAATATCACAATAGCACTTGAAAGCTGCATAAATGTACAACTTGGCATTTTGGCATCTTCTATTACAATGTAGTTGCAGAAATCCCTTGTGGTGCATATAACTCCTCCATCTTCCTTTGTGGTGGCACACCGGCAACAGCTATGTCATCTATCATGTTGTTCACTTGGGCTTGGGCAGTCCATTGCTAAAAACTAACTAGGAATGTACAATTGAATAGCATGTAACCTTAACAAATATACAGATTTATAAAGGAGAAATACTGTGTATAATTATTTGGAACAATCTCAGATATCAATCAATCAATCAATCAATCTTTATTTATATAGCACTTTTCATACAAATTCATGTAACACAAAGTGCTTCAC
>JAODLL010008747.1:0-31043 GCA_026546735.1 Forbesichthys agassizii | reverse complement strand
TGTTATGAATATATTTTAATGCCTTTTCCCATAACCTTTGTGATTTTAAAATATCAAAATTAATATCGATATTGCAAATTTCATGATCAATATCGCAATATCACATTTGATCAATATCGTGCACCCCTAGTGTTGAGTTAAATATACAGTTACCTGGGTCAGAACCTTGGGCTTCAGGGGAGCGAGCGAGCATGGTTCCTTAATATAGAACTGTTCCTATAATTACCTTATGATATGACATAATAATGTAATAAATATAGTCCACCATGTCTACGTTTACATGCACACTAGTATTGCAGCATTACTCTGACTATGATAATATTCCGAATTTGATAGGTGTCATGTAAACTGAATATTCTATTTGTACTTCCCAAATTAGCCCTTTTTCCGAATGTAGAATTTTCCGATTAAGTCACATGGGACATGCTGATATTATTCTGGTTTGAGGAGCATGTATACAGCAGTAAATTATATACAGCAGTAAAGTTGTCTGTTTACGTTAGAAAACTTAGATCGGTTTGTTGAAGATCAACAAAATAGCACAAGTGGTTCCAGCTGTTAAATGTTTCCATATTTTCAAACATTAATGCAGTTTGAAGTGGAGGAATTTATTCTGTAGTTATTTAAAAGGCATAGCTTTGGGACATATACTGTACATCAGAATATGTACAGCTGCATGTAAACGGACATGTTAGTGGAATATAAATTTTAAGTAGACGTGTAAACATTTTAGGACGAAGATTGTAATTTTGGGAATAATGGCAAAAACTCAATATTGTGTGCATGAAAACGTAGCCATTGTGATATCCTCAAATCTGACGTCACAATGAGGGGTGCTGTAGGCAATTTACTGTATATTACAGTAGTGTGATAACACATATAGCTTTGGAAGCTTTACTAGGGAGTCTACAGCATCTTGCAGAAGATGCCTAAAGCCCTGTGTCTACCAAAGCGTTATTTTTTCTCACACCAGCGTTATTTTTCAATTTTATCCAATGGGAGCACCGCGTTTTTCCAGGCGTGGTGGCGCAGAGCAATTTTTCCAAGCTGAGCATATACTTCACGCCGGGCGCGGAGCGTTTTTTTCAAGAAAAATATTCAACTTTGGGTGAAACGTTTCCCAGGCCGTCCAATTGCAGCAGTGAAGGGGCGGGACAAATCCAAATACTAACTAATACAAACTAGCCTGTCTATTTGCAACATATGAATTCCCACGGAGATTCTGTATCATAGCAACCAAAGCATCTCAGCTGAAAAAACGCTGCGGTTCCAGAATCGCTTTAGTGGACACGCGACCTTACATGAGCACTGGGACAGGCAGGTTTCCTCTGTCTTCTCTGCGGCACCAGTCAAAGGGGTTGCCAAAGGAACGCTTCCTCAGCATGGTCCTCACGAGGATCTGCACATTGGAAATCGTACGCAAAACATCATTATTACATAAAGCGCAGATTAATGAACGTACACCTACACCACTTACTGTGTAGGTGAGTGATCACTTGGGAAATACACATAGCGGGATAAGCCATACGATATTGTTCATAACATTTATGGAAGCAATTCTTATTTATCTAATTTAACTGCATTGTAACAAATATAATGTTAAAAGTATGTATTTATATTAGTACTTTCCGTCCTTTTTTGATTTGTATTTGTAACTCCTGTCTATAATCACCAAATGTCTGGAACTCTGTTTCAAAATAAAGATCTGCGGTAATGCTGATTTGGGTTGAAGAAATATTTTTTTACAAACCAAGTATTTAGGCATAAAATAAATTAACCTAACTTAAAGTTCATTATCAAAGTAATGCCAAGTGTTTCAGGGTAAGATACTGATAAGAAGTCGTATTTATTTAAGCTCTATCTAAACCACAATGAGTAGAAAGTAAAAAAATCTGCATTTATATTAGTACATTCTATTGTGCGTGCTCTGTCTTTCTAAAGACTACCTTCTGTAATAGCATCCGGTCAGCATTGCGTAACAGAACAGAAGGGCTATGTCACATGAGCTGACAGCTCACCACTGTGGCCAGACTGGGGATGTGCTTGACAGAGTTCTCCACCTCCTCTTCGGTCACCTCGATCATCATGCAACAGTTGTCGTCTTCCGGGGGTAGGGGCTCGGCTCCGTACCTGGTCACCCACGGGTGCACCTGTGTGCACGTTACAGCTCATTAAACACACAGCGTCTATCTTACACCCGGCGCAAAGCGCAAGTGTCTCGGCTAATTTCAGACCGTTGTCATCTTCCGTCCGGCGACCACGCTGTTTAAATAGCACGTGCACCTGCGCCCATTTCCGTGCCCGTGGGTGTGTTGGTCTAAACATGAGGCGTGGTCTGGCACAATGCTGGCACATTGCCATCTTGAGGCAGTAGAAAATGATTGCGTGACACTGGTTTATTGTATGCTACGCTCAAAACACACCCATGAATATTGAAGAGAGTTAAGTACAACCCTTTTTAACCATGCACCTTACGCTGCGACCGTTTTATCCACTGTTCAACTAGCACAAGTGGATTGGACACGCCCTAAATGTACTTGCGCTTTAGGCCGTGTGCTTAGACCTTTATTCTTTATTTAGATTAGATCTAAAATAGTGCCCACAGAGAGAAAGCACGGGTCATATGCCACACTTTACCACACCTACTGTATGTACATACACTATCTTACTGTATAATATTCAAGGGGTGAGAACAAGAGGGGCGTAAGTGACATTTCTCCAAATTTACAAGAGGGCCAAAAGTAATTTTTTTAATTCACGTTAACGTTTAATCCATTTCATATAAATGCATGGGCCCATCTGACGACAATAAGAGCAAAGCATTGCATACAGTTTAAAATAAATAACAATCTATTGTGAAAAAATTAATAATATAACAAAAAGTTTTTACCACATGCTTTCCAAATATACATTTCTCAATGCCAAATGGGCGTAAGTGCAGTTACGCCCTTTTGACACACAAACTGGCTTAGTATGTTCAGTATTTAAGTCTTTTGGTTTTTAATGAATAACTCCATGCTGTGGTTCTCACCCCTCGATATACAACTACTGCATCTCAGTAGTATGTGAAAGCATTTCATAAGTGTATGAAACGACGTAATCGTATTTCATATACATGTATATACTGCGTGTGAGAGGTAAAGTATGGGATATGGTTATCACATATCACATTTCATACACACATGCTCTCAAATATATATATATATATATATATATATATATATATACTCTGCTCTAAACACAGTTAAACTGACTTTAATGGAAGACTAATGGAAGACTAAAAGGTGACCTTAATCTGTGGGATGGATATCCTGCTCTCTGGGCCCTTGTCCAGCATCTTCAGCACCAGATCTTTGAGATCCTCCGATATGTCAGCACTGTCCGGAAAACATGAAACACATGGCCACCGCTTGGCTTAGCTTGTCAGTTTAACACCAGTTTAAATAGAGCAAAGTGAACTTGCTTTTGTCAAGTGTGCCTGCTCACTTTGCATTTTACTTCATCTATGTCCATTTACAAATTAACGGTAAAGTCAGCAATTGCAAACTAAATGTAAAAGCTAAAGTTTTGATTTGAGCTAGAAGTTAGCAAGAATGACTGACCCTGCCTTTAAGCACTGCAGTACACACGTTGGAATTACATGCTGTCACAGCCACTTTACACTTTCTCCATTAATGATGCTTTAAAATAACCATCTGTAATGTCTTTGTGTGCCAAATATAACAGATCCCTGTGCCAACAACCACATTCGTGGGGTGACTGCCTATGTGATTATCTACATGCCTTTGAGTACGTGTCAAAAGATGGCTCTCTAATGTGTATTGAAACACAATGATTGTGCTTGTTCCAAATTAGGGACTTCATTGCTATTGGAGGTTAAACACTGATTCAGTTTTAGGTATGATTACACCTAATGAGAGGTACAATAGGTATATAATGTGTGCAATATACTGTAGTCTACACCAGAGGTCTTCAATGTTTTTCAGGCAAAGGACCCCATGGCTGATAGAAACACGGGACAAGGACCCCCTATTACATATTATATCAAATATTTAGTTGCTGGGCCAACAATAATAAATAATACAAATAATTTGGAGGACTCCCTGCAGTACATCTGAGGACCCCCTAGGGATCCCGGAGCCCCTGTTAAAGACCTCTGGTCTACAGTGAAATAAAAACAGGAATATCAGAGAGCTGTGCTCACTGTTCTGGCAGCTCCACCGGTTGGGTCTTAATTTTCTGATGAAGGCTCAGAATGCAGTCATCCATAAATGGACACTGTAAATAAAAGAAGTCATTATATTATATAAAGAAATGACATGACTATGATCAAATTCTGTATTCTTTTTGATAAAGATAGACTCACCACTCCAAAGATGAAACAATAAAGTGTCACTCCCATTGCCCAAACATCCAAAGCCTGCATGATATAAGAATCGGGATATAACATATTCTTATTTAGAAAAAGGATTTTGTTGAAAACTGCAAGGCTCCACAATATCAAACTGTGTTCATCAACTGTTCTCAATATATGGAATGTAGTAACCACACAGAGTCGTGACCCTTTGTGTGATGAAAAACAAATGTTTTGGTCATTATTTCTCATCTAGCTTTGAAATCTGTATGAAATATTAAAGGCACTATGGGATGCTTGCAGAAGCAAGAGTCTTCTGGGTAAGGACGGTATTGTCTTGTTGAAAAGAGCTCCATCTAATCTCTGGTGAGCAGGGTTTTTATACTAATGAGAATAGTTGAAACACTGTAGCTGAGAGTTGTTTTGCAAGACGTATGGCGATAAGGCAGCAAAGTGCTCTGAAGCAGTCTTTAAAATGCAAATTGTGACATTTTGCAGTGAACCAAACCCAGTGAAACGCTTTTGGCACTTCTCAAAGTTACCCATAGAGGGTGCTAGCCAGCTAGTAGCTACTCCACCTTGCCGGAGAAGTTCTTCCTGGTCTCTGACAGGGTCTCTGGGGCGAGGAAGGCTGGTGTTCCTACTGTGCTGGTCAGGAGGGCGTCTGTCCCCTCGAACTGGTTGCTGACGCCAAAGTCAGCTATCTTGATGTGGCCGTCCTCTCCCACCAGCAGGTTGGACGGCTTGATGTCTCGGTGGATGATCTTCTGGTAATGTACTGCATACAGGAGGCCACAGAGTACGTACACACATACTGTACTCCATTGTGGAATTAACAATGCATTTCAGTAGTAGTTAATTAAACAATAAACAGGACATTCAGCAGCACCCAACTAGACTGCTGTATATGTGCTGTTTTTGCAGTATGTTATAATAATGAAGTACTTTGCACGAGATGATTATGATGATGAGTGTTATGATTTTGATGATTGCTATATCATAGTTATTATTGTGTCATGCTTTAATGAATGCTGTAATTGCACTGACGTTGATTTCCTCTCTTTGAATACAGTATGGCGACGGCAGTTCTCAGTTGTATCCAGCATCAAACATGTGGTTGAAACCATCATTACAAATACATTATTTGTTTAACCTACGACACGGGTCCTGAGTGGCCGACACTCCCCTGCTTCTCCCCCCTGCAGCACCCACAATGTTCTCTACCCCTCCCCCTACAGTTACACAACCTTCTGGTCAACAGTTGTGTTTTATAATAAAAACAGCAAACTGAGATGGGAAATTGGGCTCTCTGAATTGCAGGAAGGAGCGTCAACTCACAGAACTCCATTCCCCTGAGCAGGTCCTGGAAGTAAAAGCGCGCCTGGTTCTCGTTGAAGGCTTTATCTGTGGGCACCTCCATCACAGCCCTGGAAACGCATGCTTGATTAGCAACAATTATGTGCTAATCTCAACCACTTGACAACAACAAGCGAGGAAAGATAAAAACTCACCCTTGCTTGACCAGCTCAAACACTGGAACAGAAAATACATGACAGGTTAGTGCTGACTTCACTATTTAAGAGAAAAGTATTGTAACAGATCTTTTGTTTTCTGCTAAATGGGTCTAGAGTTATTCTAGGGTGTGTTTGCTATACGATATATAAACATGTTTTTTTGTTGTTGTCGATTGTATTTTGTTGTGTTTCTTTAGTGACCTTGGGTGAAAGGTGTTCTTTTAAATAGAATGTATAATTTGTATTATTAATTATTATTATTATGTGTGTGTGTGTGTGTGTGTGTGTGTGCATACAGAGATGTGTTGTTACTGCTGTAGTTACTTTCTGGCCACACTTACCCATGTACAGATGGTCCTCGCTGGGGTCGTCCAAGACCTGGAATCCAAACGAACAGAAAGGGAGGTGGTGAGTGGAAAAGAGCACCATGCACACACACACACGCACTAATATGCTCACATAGTAAGCTCAAATGTGGCTTTCTGTCTGCTACAGTCTATTTACAAACTGTGGCATTTGTGATTTGGCTGGTCTCCTGTGTCGGCCAGTGGAGAAAAGAGCTCGGACGATGTGTGTGTAGAGAATGTCTAACACAGGTCAGAACTTGGTACCTTCTCCTGTGCCAATAACAATACAATAACTTGTTAACTTGAATTTGTTCCTTTTGCAAGAATTATAGACTAATTTTTAAATATGAAAGTATCTATTGCTTATTTATTAAGATCAAAGCCAACACTTTGCGTTGTACTTGTTAAAAAGAATTTGGTATTATTAGTATCCAATTTGAAATTAAATGTACTGAACATATTTGTCAAAAATATAATAGCACGGGTTTTCTTTTTTGTTGTTGTAAAAAAAAAAAAAAAAAGGTGAGAAAAAAAAAAAGGATCTCGAAATTACAGAGCCCTGTTATATTCTCAGATTATGGAATACATGTATTTTTGAATATACTTCTTTTGCTCCAATGGGCTCACCTCAACTAGCTTCACTACATTAGGATGGTCTAGCTTTTTCAGGATGGCAATCTCCTGGTAGACCCGCTCCAGGGGTGCTTTGGGCTGGGGGGGGCCCTCTGGTGCTTTGGCTCCACGTGGTGGAGGTCTCCCTGGAGAGGAGAAGAGAGGAGAGGAGAGAGACAGAAGGATGTGGCATTGGTGATCAGTTTGCTGGTATGGCAGTAGCAGTAAAATCCCTCCGTGCTGCAGCAGCCATCTGGCTCTACATGTGGACTTACGTGGGAAGCCTGCCTGCCTCATGAGCTTCTTCTTGGACAGAACCTTCATGGCCTGCAGGAGGAGAGGAGAGGAGAGGAGAGGAGCGGGAGGGTCAGGTGAAACAAAGAGCTTTAATGTAATAATATAAAACCAACACAAACACACACACACAAAGAAACAGCCTACTGGTGTGAGCAACACAGGCCGATATGTTTAGTCTGCCAAGAGGTGGCTGAATAAACCAAGCTAAATATATTTTATTTTAGTTCCCACAATGCTTATTTTGTAGGATCTGTTGTGGGCGGCTACTCGCTTACCATGCACTCGCATAGGATTAAGAAAGCACCAACGTGACGTGGTTGTTGCTCAGGAAAGCACCAGCGAGATGATTTATTACAAGGTGCTAATTGCACAATGAACGGCAGCCATTTTTTAACAACTCAAAGTGAAACATGTATGATGTGTGCTGAGTGGAATGACGTTACCCTGTGTGCATGTGATCCTCCAAGTGATAATTGTTATGGCAGAGGAGGATGAGTGTGTGTGCGTGTGTGTGCGTGTGTGTGCGTGTGTGTGCGTGTGTCTCACATAGTACGTGTTGTCATCTTCATTGTAAGCCAGCTTGACAACACCATAGGAGCCCTTGTCAGGGAAGGAAAGGAAACAGTAGTATGAGACGTTGGTGTCCGTCTCTCACACACAAACACACACACACACACACACACACATATATAAACACCATAACACATTTCAAAGCAATAAAAACTACCTTGTGCCTAAATACACATGGTGGCGTATGTAACAAGGGAACACACACCCTTGTCAGGCATTAAAGGAAACAGTAGTGTGAGGCGTTGGTGTCAATCTCTCACACATACGTGCACACACACACACACACACACACACACACACACACACACACACGCAGCACCAACATACTGACCAGCTGCTTCAAATCAAGAACAGAGAAATTCAAATCATGTTGCACTCATTTGGTGATTTCAGGCTAATTAAGGAAACTGAATCAAGCCCTCTGCTTCCCCCACACAGGAAGTTCAAAGAAGATGGGGGAAAAAAGAGTAGGCCTGGGCCCAATTAGGAGTCTCTCTCTCTCACACACACACACACACACCTCCGAGTGCCTCACTTGTATTGTAAAATGCAAGGCAGAGAGGAGGAGGAGGTGAGAGGAGGAAGAGACAAAGCTGGCCCCCGCTGGGACGACAGATTGATGCTACAGCACACAGTTCATCCTCCCCTCAGACATGAGCTGATAACAGGAGCCTCTCCAACAGCTTGAGAGGCTCCTGTTGTCTCTGCTAGACACACACACACACACACACACACACACACACAAGCAAATACTCTACTTCATTTCCACACACACACACACACACTCTCACACACACACACACACACACACACACACACACACACACACAGAGATAGAGATAGAGCCACTGTGCCTCACACAACCCTATGGGAGCTTTATTTATACCAGCTTGTTATCCCTGCATATAACTCTCCCATGGCCTGGTAGTTTATAGAGGGTTTGGGGAAATGAGGACAGGGTGGTGTCGGAGGAGAGGATAGGAGAGGAGAGGAGAGGAGAGACACCCATGACAGTCACCGCCCACGCTGCAACCCAATCACGTGCACACGGTACATGCACTGTGAGAGGAGACGGGGAAGGAAGGAATCGCACGGTACCTTTCCGATCTCATCCTTGAGCTTATACTGGTTGAGCTGCACGCAGTCCTGGGAGAGAGAGAGAGAGAGAGAGAGAGAGAGAGAGAGAGAGAGAGAGAGAGAGAGAGAGAGAGATAGAGAGATAGAGATATAGATAGAGAGAGAGAGAGAAAGAGAGAGAGAGAGAGAGAGAGAGAGAGAGAGAGAGAGAGAGAGAGATGGAAAGACAGAATAATATTTATTTGTGTTTGTGTGTGTATACTTAATGCTAAAGTGCCTACCACCCCCTTCAAATAACAGGTACCAATATCTGAGCACCTCTTGTGGGAAACACTATTCGTAGAGATATCATCATATCTATTAAATCTCAGTGTTGTCACTGTGGGAAACATTCACACACAAAACACACCAGTCATCATTACGTCGATCTGTTTTTGTTTTCCAAGTCAACATTTAGAAGTAACACCCAAACCTCGACAAATCCAGGTTTGCAGTAAATCCCAGCACAGCTCAGCTAATGTGCAGCTTCTCGGCTATAAACCTGTCAGATCACAGTCTTACCGGACTGTGTGGTCTCGCTGTCAAGAGAAATGTGAGCGTTCATTTACAAGACAACCAACGTGTACGCCTAATCTTACATAGTCATAAATCAGCTGTAAAATCCATATAGAATGGGAACGGCCCTGGAGAACATTCAGGACATCTACTGGCTTCTGCATCTACAGACAACTGGGTTAGAGGGGTAGTGACTGTCTACTACTTTTAAGGAGAACACAGGTACTTACCTTGATATCCAGCATGCAGTATTAAAGCTGCTGCTTTTAAAGCTGGAGAAAAATGCACATGTAATGCTTATTGCTTATTTATGGGGATAGTTGAATAGAATGTATTATCTCTAAGTGGTCACCATAATGTTTTCTATCAATAACTTGTTTTAGAAATATACATTTTAGTTAAATACGCTTGTAAATAGATTGGATAGATTGATTAGAATATTCTGGTAAACAGGTAATAATGGAATTGAGTACAAAATAACAATTTTATTATACTCAATATGAGTGGAGCGTATTCTCATGGAAAGCAACAATACCCAAATATCACTTTGTGAATATGGTCTGGCACCACTCCATCGGGAAATGCTTGCAGTCTTTTCCTTACTTGCTGGGCTTTAGGGTTGGTACCGCTCACATTTGAATCTATACCGATGCCGGTATTCGGTATTCAGTATCGGTACTTAACGGAACCTTTATTTCGGTACTTTCAGCACAGACTGATTTTATCTCAATCAGAACTCGGTAGTACCAATGGAATCTGATCGGTACTCTTAAATGTACCGAGTTCGGTACCCAACCCTACTGAGCGTAGACCTCTGGTTCATTTTGAAGCTATTGGACAGCGTTGAACCAATCGGGGTTGCTACAACTGATTTTATCACCTCATCTAATGCTATCACCATGTATGTGATGGGAGAGTATCCACACTACTAACCAAGACCATAGGTGTGTTCAGAATTGGATAACATGTAAACATTTGCAAGCATATAATAAACAGCTTTCCGTTTGCCCAGCACAGGAGCCAACACATACAGACAGTCTGAAGAGGTAGTTCTCGGCCAACACACATGGAGGCTGTACGATGGGTTCCAGTTTAAATCTAATACTTTTGGCATGTTTACACAAAACATTCTAAATTCAAGTTCAAAGCAAACATGTTTGCCACCCGCGTTCGCCATTTCTAAAAGCACCTCGTACTGTATGTATAACGAATGTCTGTGGCGTGACCTCTGGCCCCACCTGCAGGTCAGTGATGGAGACGCGGTGGGACTCCACGGTGGGCCTACGGGGCAGGCGGGGCGAGGAGTGTGGCGAGGTGATGGGCGAGTAGGGAAGCGACGGGTAGATGTAGCGCCCGTGGAGGCCCGGGGAGGTGCAGGGCGACGTAGCCGTGTATGAGCGCTCCTGCAGGGACAGCTTCCTGTCCGACAGGCTCAGCCTTCCCCCGCGCTGCTCCGGGACGCCGGGCAGCAGGGTGTCCGGCTGCACCGCCGCCGACGCGTGGGACAGCAGCAGGTCGCAGTGCGGGCCCAAGCAGGAGGCGGGCTCGGGGGTCTCGGAGCTGTCCATGTCCTCTACCTGCAACACCACACACACATGTGCAAATGCATTTATTGCATTATACCGTACTCTACTGCACATAAAAAATATAATATACATTTAAAACTAAATAAATAGATCACATGTAAATAAAACATTCAAATGTGTAAACAGTAAAACCCGCGAAGGGTCCCTTAATTCTTAAATCTTCTTTTTTGTGGCTTTAGAAGTATGTTTATATAGTCTATTTTTTTCTAGTTTAGATGGTATACCTACTATATTGTTGCATTTTCATTGTATTATTTTATTTTCATTGTTCTGAACTTTGCATTGCAAATTTGCATAGAAATATTGTTTGGTTTGATTAGGGAATAGGCAGGATAGTCTAGCGGTCTTGGTGTTCGTCTCCAAGACTACCGCACACGTCCTTATAGGTCTAATACTTAAATCGCTCAATATTGTGTTGAAAATTATCATTCATTAGACTTTAAAAGCTACATTTAAAGCTTTGTAGAGGATTTCACTCTCTTTTACAGATACACATAAGCCAGTGGACTGCCGAGACGTGTTGTCACGGTGACTGAGTCAATCAGTGAGAGTGTCGCATCACCCAGGAAGAGCAGAGCCAGAATAACTGTTTGTTTTCAGTTTAGTAAGTGTCATCTACAATATTAAACGTTTTAATGCACTGAACAGAAAATGTAAACAAATCGTGACAAGAAAAAATATTGAGACTTTTTGAATTACACCCCTACTGACAAGCCCTTTAAACCAGCATTTTCAGACGTTCAGGGGGTTCATTATAGATTGTTATAGCTATAATTGTAGATACATTTGTTAGATATGCCACAGACATCTGTAAGCAAGTCAAATAATGTGACATTATCTTCTCTAGTTGACCGCCCCTGCCTCTACATGAGTACCTTTTAGACATTTCTCTCTCTTTTTACTGATCCAGAAATAATACCTCGCCTGTCAATCACACGAATGCTCAGACATCGACCACCAGGCTTGTCAATGGGCTCAAGAGGAGGAGGAGGAGGAGGGGGGGGGTGGGCTTTTGAGTTGTTTATTTACAAAATCTTACTTTATAATCCTTATCTTTTCTGTTTTTGTCTAGCTCTCGTTGCTAGCTATAGCAGCTTTAAAGCGGTTATTCCGATGTGGGAGGTCTGCGTTCAAATCTCAAATCTTTGTGTGGGACAATGCTACCTGAAATCACTGTGGACGTTCTCGGCCTAAAATCTGTAAACGCAGAAAAGAAAGCACCCGGTCGACGCATCACCAGCCTGCCAGTGAAAGGCATGCGGGGGGGGGGGGCTTGTGTTCAACACCGCCCTCATCACGGCGTTCTCCAATACCTCCTCCTCGCCGCTGTCCCCGGGCGGCTGGCTGGGCTCGTACTCCGTCACCACGATGAAGGACTCCATGGGGCCCGGGAACGTGGGGGTGGAGCCGGAGAGGCCTCCGCTCAGGGGCGGCCCCGTTGGCGCGGGGCAGCTGCAGAGCAGGTCTGGCAGGGGCGGGGCGGTCTGCGTCTGGGCCGCATGGCTGCCACAGGGCACTGGTGGCTCAGTGGGGGGCCAGGGAGACACGTGGCAGGGGAACATGGCGGCAGTGGCTCTTCTTCTTCGTCACACACACCGCCGAACGCTGCGCCATCAGAAGGGGCACTCTCAAAGGACGAGGTCGCTGGGGAAAGCCAAACATCAAGCCCATTGGACACACACAGGTGGCTTGGTGTAACCAGACCCGCTATTCACTTAGTGAATAAGGTCTGGTCATGCTCTATTGGAAAGTGTCAACGGTTGTTACCTCTTAGCTCTGGATACATTTGAAACTGTTGGACAGCTTTAACCAATGTGTGTGTTGTTGCTACAACTGTTTTGATCGCCTCGTCTACCGTAGCTGTATTTTTAATATGTGTTAAGCACAAAAAAATACAGATACACAAGGGAGTATCTGTTCCCTTGTGTATCTGTATTTTTTTAACATCATTAACTAACAACATTAAGGATTAGAACTCAACATGATATATTATTCATGTACATTGTAGAGCAATGTACCACAATATGTATTTTATCATATTGTGATACAGTCATATAGTGTACCACGTATACAATGGTATAGTGAGCCATATGATACATATAGTGATACAATGGTATCGTGACCCACAAATCGTGATACAATAAGATCATGAAACAAATGTAACATGAGCCCTGTATAGTGATACAATCTAACGTGACCCATGTTTTGTAATACAATTGTATAGGGACTAAGGATGAGATGATATACGATAAAAATACTGACGATTATCGTATCTGGTAAATGTCCATTATCGTGATAATCGTGAATATCCTCACATAAGTATAAATATTTTCACAAGTGACTGGAAAAAAGATCTGTAGCTCAACTTGATTTACTAATTGATTTATTAGCCTGCATCTTTCCAGTCAATCACCACCATGGCTAAAAATTTGGCTTGCCCAAACATGTTGTCCCCCACATAGAGATAAATCGGATATGTTGAAATACTGTCATTATAATAAAAAATACTGTTTTTCATAACACTTAAGATAAACTGATTCCAGTATGTTTTAGTGCCATTTTAAGAGTTTAAAGGGATAGTCAAGGGAAATCAATCATTTTAGTCTTAACGTGTCATTAAAGGATGAAGAGGCTTAATATAAACACATACAAACTATGAAAATCAACTTCAATTTGAATCGCAAAATATTCCCTATATTTATTTCACTTTCTGTCTGTCCGGCGATTTTCTGGGTGGAGTTAACTCGAGCGTGGGGACGTCATGCCGCTCCTGGACTATAAAAACAAAAAGTGTCACGATAAACGGCACTTTGCGTTTGAGTCTGACTGCCTACTGCAGCTTCTGTAGTAAAGTTTTACCAGCTGAAAGATACCCTGAACTAACTATTGTGACACAACTTGGATTATTGGATATTTGGCAGTTTCTTCAGGTGCTTCTGTCTTCAGACTGTTCATAAATACACCGTTTTACATTGCAGCTAGCTAGACGAGTGAGTTGCACCGCTTAAGAATGTTGCCAATACCCTAGAGTTGAAAGGGGGAGGGGTGTGGGGGGACATTACGAACACGCCCATTCAGCCCTGAGCCCTTTGCATGTAGCGTTTTTTGTCATAATGTTAACACACTTATTATTTATTTTTTAGTATTATTTATTTGGTTGATGTATATTAAATATATCCGTCTGCAATATATTGGGAATTTTCTGCACTTTGTAATCTCTTTCCTATCTCTTTAATAATAATAATATAATAAATAATCGCGATAATGTTGTCTATGGAAATATATTTTGACCTGGATAACATGACATTCATTTTTCATATCGTCCCATGCATAATATGGACCCATGTATCATGATCAGATCGCAAGGTCCTCGCCAATACACAGTCATGCTAATCACTTCTGATCCGTTAGCTTCTCAGGGGGTGGGGTTCATTTTATATCTAAATTTGATCATGTTTTCATTCGTAACGGTCTTGATGGTGAACCACTGCATTAGCAGGTGAAACTGGCGGTGATATTAATGAGCGAGGGTGGGCTAATAAACAGCAAGCACACTTCAGTCCTGCGGCACAGCAAATATGGATGTCACGTAATCAATCAGGGGGCTGGGATTCAAAGTCAGATTGCTGTCATCAATCATATCCAGAAACCTGTGCAACCATAGCAACATCTCCCTGAAAATACCCCAGGCTATAAATTCCAGATTCTTTCCTTAAGACGCCTTGTGCATTAAGACGTGACACTTAATGCACTTTGTTCTGGGTCCCATCACCCCCGACGTAAACAACAGCTAGATTGATCCTATTTCACAAAAGCAGTTGTACTGACGGCAGTAAAAAACATCCATATTCCAATTTATAGATGTGGCTGGATAAAAATATGTACAACACAGTGCACGCCCTTTAATTGAAAGTAATGAAGCCCAATCAATGCCGTGTAAAAGTCTGAATAAAATAAAAGGTACTGCAAATGATGCTATTATCTACATTAAGTAGGGATTGGGCATATATGGCAACGATTGATTTCACTGTTTAGGAAAACAGAACAAGCTAGTTATAAAAAGAAAATAAATTTCTTCGGAATTACAGCCATGTGTTCCTCAGCTACAAAGTAATTTAACAGAGGGGAACTGCCAGTTTCTAATGGCTATGGTAAAAATAAAAAATAAGAACATGAATAAGTTGTAACATCTTTAGGGAATCAGAGCATCTTTGGTTCTTTTCAGAGCCCAGATATGTTAGAACTGCAATGTGTCTGGAATCACTAACATCACTTCAGAGATGCTGCAAGACTACAAAAGCAGTACCTAGATTATCTCTGCTGCACAATCTGTATTCAGTGTCTGGCCAAAGTCATTTAAAAAAGTCAATTACAAAAGGGAAATTCCCATCCCCAAGCCCAGTAAGTGTCCTTAAGAGATACAATGCCCTTATTATAAATATTATTTGTAAGGAGACAGGAATGTTAGAGAGAAACAAATCGGGAGAGAAAGATAAATGTTTCTAAATTCTGGTTTTAAAAGTGCTTTCTCATATGGATTACATATTACAGAAGATTTACAGGACCAGATTCATACACAACATACATGGTTTTCAGAGGTAGACAAAAGGCAGCTGTAAGAATAAGTGAGTATAAAAACCCTTTGTGGGGCATGCACACCCACTCAAGGTTGTCTCTACCACTCTTAAAGAAACAGAATCCTAAACTATTTGCCTGTCTGTAGGAGTATTGCTTGTTGCAGCCAATTCACACACTGCTGTTTTGTACAATTTGTATTCAGTGCAAATGTAACCGTAATTTTGCCTTGGATCTATTTAGTCAAATTACTTCTACGTGCACATTTACTTGGCAAAATAAGAATCTAGGAGCTGCAGCAGAAATGGCACAACCCACCCCTTAGTATTCAGTTAACAGATAAAGCACAATCTATAGTACAAACATAACAAACCATATACTGTACATTATAGATTCAAATAGCCTAGAGAGTGTGCATTATTACAATCTCTACTTCTCTGACTCCTCTGACCATCTTCTCCTAGTCAAGTGTCCCAATGGTGCTGCAGAATAGGGGTGCACAATGCAGTGTGTCGCCTCAGTATCATTATCGCAATATCACATTGTACAGTATATATTGTGGAGAGATGCATCCATTGGATGTTTGACTTAGTTGTGTTTGATTTAGACATACAAGCAAGATGTGTGGCTGAGGAAGCTAATGACATAATAGAGATTGAAGAGGAAACATTCATTCTTTTTTTCAGACCCTCAGAGAGCTCTTTACCATGGGGGCGCCATGTTTAACTTCCAGTGACCAGTATGAGGGAGTGTGAGAGCGATAACACCAAACTTAACACACTTGCTCCCCATTCACACCTGAAACCTTGTAACACTTACAAGTCACATGGCACCAGGAAGGGAAAATGGCTAATTGGGCCCAGTTTGGACATTTTTACTTAGGGGTGTACTCACTTTTGTTGCCAGCGGTTTAGACATTAAAGGCTGTGTGTCGTGTTATTTTGAAGGGACAGCAAATGTACACTGTTCTACAAGCTGTACAATCACTACTTTACATTGCAGAAAAGTCTATAGCAATGGCAACCCTATTGTAGAAGACTATATTCACTTTTAGAGAGGCCAGCTATTCTCCCCCTCAAGGACTGTCAGTTGCTAGACCTAGCTGACCACATATTAAAAGTAACATTCATTTTTAGAGTTAAAGAAATAAGCTTGCTTGCACATACAACATTGATTCACTGACTGCTCGTTCTTTTTTGTTTAGGTTATGAGATACAGTATTAAGTGCAGCACATGCATTTTACAGCCACTGGTGTGCTGGAAAATAGATAATTTGCATGCCAACACCAATTTGCCCATACACAGTTTGGATTAGACGTGATAATTTACCAATGATTTAGGCTACCTTAAAAGTACTATGAGGTTTTGCAGAAGAGCTAATTCCACTCTGTGTGAGAGAAAACAGTTGCAGGAGTTTATTCAGCGCAAAAGCCATTTGTACGTACAGCTGAACAGCCATGAAGCTAGGTAATAATAACCGTTTTAGGATGCTAGAACAGCAACTTCTTGACACACAAATATACAACAGCTGCTGGTTAGTAGGCTCTCATTCTGCTGTTAGTGAGAAGGAAACCACCCATGGGTGATGAGGTAGACCTGATTGTGATGCAAAGGTTATTGTGCGAAACAGTGTTAGTATAATAACTACACCCTAAGAATAACAGTAAGGCTAATGCAGAGTAGACTGGGCTATTATAGCGACATTTATAAACTGTATGAAACTCTCAGTGCACCAGCTAAAGCTTTTTATACCCAGAGAAGGCAGTCAGGGTACCAAGCATGACCTAGTTTGATGTCACATAGATAGCAGCATGGCTTAGGCTACGACTTGCTTTCTGACTAGCACGCTGTAGCTTACTCTTATGAGGCCAGTGGTTGTACATCCACTCCAGTAAATACATTACGCAAAATCTATTCAGCATTTGCTTGGCTGTGTTATGAGGTCAATAATGACTAATTCAATTCTAATATTGATATATTTATGGGCGACAGCTTGGTTAACACTGTTAGCGAATAGAAATATGGTTTCTGGGCTCAAACCTAACAGCAGTGGTGGACAATATTAACGTTCCTGCCATTGCCACGCATTGAACTGCAGACAGCCGTTTGTGACAATAGACCAAATCCCTTCTGCAACCGGCACCTGTGAGCTGAAACAGGATGTGCTGGAAAAGGAAGCTTTAAACTATAACTCTTAGAAGTAGACAATGGAGAGGTATAACACCCTAAACCCCTCAGATCACTTCACCTGCTTGCTTAAGAATAAGCAGTTGGATCTGAGCCCCAGGCAGATCTGACTGTCAAGACTGTCACACATCTTGACCTTTGCTATCAGGACATGCGAGTTCATCAGGACAAGCTTAACCAATAAGCTTACAATAATATAGTGTAAATTGAGCATTATCATGCTGAGCATTTAACCGAGAACCCCATCTGGACAGCAAGAGTATTCTCAGCCTAATTTAAAGAGCATGAAGACCTGGTGATCACTGGTGCACTGCCTGAAAGAGATCAGCTCTTTCAAATGAAAACATCAGTTTCTCCAAGCTTTCCAAATACTATGACAATCAGGAAAGGAAAACTTTCATTCAGATCTTAATTATATAGGTTACAGTGCACACGGAACGATGTTCATTATAAAATATAGCCTACTCTATCTGTATCAAATTGAACTGATCAAATACAAAACAGACTAGTTTAACTTTTCCATGTAATGTACCGTATGAATATTTCAAGGCATGCTCGCAAAAAAATAAATGATTACAAGGCAGCTTCACACACCCATGTATTCACACTACTTTTACATCTCATTGCGATACAGTAACGCTTCAAGTTATGTAATGCACGGTATACCACCGCAGCTACGGTACAGATTCACAACACTACTTCTGCTATGCTGCTGACATACGATACTAAATTTAGCTTTGGTTGCTTATTGCCGTTATATCAAGAAAACAGCGTCCATTGTGTTGTTTGCAAAACGATATAAATTAACTGTTATTGTTATCGTAAAGTACACCAATAACACAATTTGGACTGAAGAGGTAGCTAACATGACAGTTAGCATTGGGCTAGCAGATGCATCATCTGTCACAAGACAGATGTGGCACGGCTGACGAGCAGGCACACGCCAATGAACAACATGACTAAAACATACAAGTCACTCGGCAACAGTTCGATTTTCAACAAAAGCCTTAATATACAGCTGAACATCATACCTCGACATCACAATTAGGCCTCCAAATGTTAAGTGAAGTAAGATTCCTTGCCGGGATGCAGGGCTGGTACGGGTAGTAGAGCTAGCTAGCGTAGTGACAAGTGAGCGCTGGGAAGCAGAAGGCAGCAATGATGGACCAATCCAGCTGGTTCAACAGTCCCCCAGGCTGGCTCAGATGAATTAAGGTGAGAAATCAAATGTGATACGGACGATACTCTGGGCAAACCAATATCTCCATATAGTGCACACTTTAGAATGAGTATAACCACACAAAACAATGTATCGGTCTGAGGACTTTCACTGTTTAAAATATGTGCAGTGTATTTTGGCTCCCTCGTGTGGTGTAATACAACTTTGCAGTCGGCGCTTAAGAATTAAATCAAGTCATGTCATTTGTTAAGATTCTATTCTATTACATTAGAAATATGGAAGTCAAATTAAAGTCTCACGGTCACATACTGTACAATAGTTTTACTAAGAAGTTTCATTAGTCTGTGCACATAACCATCTTTCACTGGGACCTTTACTCTAGTAAATATGACATTTTCTCAGTTTTCACAATTTAAACAAAAAAAAAAATTGAAATACCTACTGTGGAAACCAAACACATTTATACAAGATGCAGAGTTTCACCCACACACACACGCTTTACTTGGGCAACACGTTTGTAATGAAAGCTTAAGCCATTGAAGAGATCAAGAGGAAATCATGACATATGCAAATATACATCAAGTTATTAATGGGCACTTTTATTTTAGTAAAAAAAAAAAAAAAATCCAACCAGGCATTTTAAAACTATACTGATACAAAAGAGAAAAAGAACAGAACTGTACAATGCAAAATTGTAAGTAGACAAATACAGAAATTATCGCCTCTTCTGGAAGATGTTTCCTCTTCCCATTCCTCCACGGCCCCGGCCTCTTGCAGCCACTGCACAAGAAAAATATAATAAAAAGTTAATTACCCATTCAATTACCATCATTAGCATGCACATAATATAGCAAGTATAATTTACATACCAAGATGATTTTAATACATATATTGTATAATTAAAAGTGATGCAAATCTGAGTGGGACAAATAAATAAATGCATTTTTGAGTGGGACAAGTATAACTAGTTTGGTCCCGTCTTTGGTCATAAGCGTTCACTATAATGGATTCACATGTAATGCATTACAACCATGAGAAAGGGGGCCACAGTTTGTGGGGACAACTAACGTGGTGTTTGCTAAAAACAAAGCCACATTGTTTGTATGGAATAGGTTTGGATTTGATTCAGTACCTCCAAACAAGGTTGAGATAATCATGCTATGATTTGAAACATTTTATAGAAATGGCTTATTAGATCATGTAAACTCATGACTCCAAGCCGCTTTATACTAACAGTACAAATGTACACATCCAGCTCCAATACTCAAACCATAGTCGGAATCCTTACATGAACCATACGCAAACAATGTTAACATGCATTTATCAGGAATGCAAAAATGTATCCTGATCCCCAGCTCCAGTTTGACTTCACGAGTGTCAGACTGGTACACCTCATTACAAAAGTGTTTGTCTTGAGGTGGTGCCAATCCATTTAAATCAATAATCATCCCTACACGATTGAACTAATGCATCTTTCTCACAAAACCTTTTAAGCAGAATGTCCGTCACTTTTCCCTGACTAGAATCAGATCTTCCATACCCGCAGGGCAATGCTAAACAAAGTGAAAATTCTATTTAATGTAGGTAACATAGGTTACGCATATCACAACGTGATTCTGCGTTCAATATCATTTTGAATAGGACAAAAGCATTGAAGCCAGCTTGTTCAGACAACAATTGGTGTTCAAAGTTCATATGGAATTATAATATATTGTTTATTTCTATATTTTACCAATACTATAGTAGACAGCCTACTAATCTTTGTTTGAAATTATATATTCTTATTAACTGGCAACAACAAGATATTTTCCGCCAGCCCCAACTTCTTCACTATTAATGGCGCTAACAAAACAAATCAATATCTTCCCATAACTAGTCGATAGTACAGAACATTTTCTCGACAGAGAAGCCTTCCATACTGCTGTGTTCTTTAAATGTAGTTATACTGCCTGTCTGATAATGCTGCAAAGACACTAACCTTGAAATGTAGTCATTGTAAATTGTTTGGCAATGGCGGGAATAGCCATCAGCTAACATGGTAAATGGTCTGTTTTTATAAGCGCTTTTATCCAAAGCGCTTTATAGTATTTTGCCTCATCACACACACATTCATACATTGATTTTAGAAACCAAGAGTTATTTGAACACACTCACCCTGAGCTTTGAGAATGGCTGCCTTGCCTCTACCCGCTCCTGAACCCTGGTTCTTGTTTTTCATGCTCTTTAACATGGGAGCGTTCTTTAGCATGTCCGGTAAGATAAGGAAACGGATCTTGCTGCCACGAATGTACACCTGCTCCAACTGTGCCACACGGCCATCACGATAAGTTACCGTGATGTTGGCCATCTGTAATAGAAAGAGGATTAGTTTGGCGATTTGTTATGAGAAAGCAATGTATTAAGGAACATACTATTGGATATTTACAAACTACTTCATACTTATCTACCCATTTGATACAGAATGATACTCACACTACCCCAAAATAAGTTATGATAGAGAACATTATCAGACCGTAAATGTTTCACCAGCAAACTAAAGCTTTTAAGTATTTTTGTATATACACCATTGCCTTACTGGTATATTAAACAAATGTCTAGACACATTTGATCCCCAAACGTAGACTGACCATAACATGCAAACAACGCACCTGACAGTTCATGTTATCCTCTGCCTCGATGAGTTTGCCGCGATACACCTCTCCAGTGTTGGTCTCACAGGTCACAATATGTCCCTCTGCCTCATGCAGGACCTTGATGGGTACGCCGATAGACATGGTTTACACTTGTCCTGGTACTGTAAAACACAAAACGCGTAAATAAATAATTTCTATTCCACATATCATAAAGTGTGCATAGCGAGATGTATGTTTGCTGTTATAATAAGTACCCGACAACGGGTACTTATTTTTCCAAATACGTTGCTAAATACTGTAAGTTTGTCGTTAGCTTACACGTAAGCTAGGCCAATATAGCCTGCTTTACTTGTCCAGATATTTGAACAAACACATGTATGTTGTTCTTATCGTATTTTCCCTACGTTATGACGCTACACTGTGCTTGTACTTGATAATAATATCTTACATAAACTATAATACGTGTAAGTAGTATCACTAGATTACACCAGACAAGATAACTACAGCACTGTACCGTACCGTACATCTAGCATTCTGAGCACATACGAGAGCCATTTTGAACACAGAATGAATGAGCCTGGAAATACAAAATGAACAGCACGTTGTTGATAACCAAATGTGTAACATTGTTTAACCAAAAATGTACTTTGGGTTTACCTTGATTTTGTCTTTAAAATCGTATTTCTGTATTGTTCTGCAAACCTCTGTTCTACTTGCAACGTGCCTCTGTCGCTTTAGCGGACCTTTTGAGCCTTTTCCGCTTACCCACAATGCCACAGTGGACAAGACAGGGCACTAACGGGAGTTGTAGTGTTTTTGTGTTTCAGTGTATCCACAAATCTTCATGCATTCAAATAGGCACATTATAACAAAATAACTATATAATAGTAACTAGTTTTTAATATATTTTAACATGTTTAATATTTATATGGCACATATATTTAAGAATATATATATATATATATATATTTTTTTTTTGTATTGTATGGTTACTGTGGGTACATGGGATTTAAGTGCTTTTCAAAAAGACAATGCGAGATAAAATCAACTGGTAAATTTTACGTGTGTTTACTTGGCATTTTACATAATCTTACCTTGACATGACTCTTTCTGTCTTCTGAATGAACAGCTAAAAGGTACACTGCTGGTGAAGGATTTATTTGCTATAGTATGTGATGTCTTAACCAGTGTTGGGAAGTAACTAGTTACTAGTTACTTTTTCCAGATTGTTGACTCCTAAGGTTAATTATTGTTCCAATAAAGAGGGTTCATTTCTAAAATGAGGTGGTTACACAGGTTGTCATTTTCCCAAAGAGGCGAGGCAGGGTAGTGATTGTGAAAGTAATCTAGTAATGTAACTATTAACGTAACTAATTACATTTAATACACAGTAATACTGTAAGTAAAGTAATATTATTACTTTTTAAAGAAGTATTAAGTAAATAGTACCTTATTATTATTCCTGAGTAACTTCCCTAACACTGGACTTAACAAACAGAAAGTAAGATAAGATGCATGCTTAATGTTTTCTCATTCAACATTGCATTCTACTCAAGAGAAAAGGTGTTCTGTCGTCATTGGCACATAGAGTGCGTTGAGAAGATGCTTGACGCTACTCTTTAACTATGCAGTCAAATATGCCAATGCAAATTTGATTGGCTGACTGGATATTAGATGCCTGTATAGAAAACCCTAGTCCTATGCTCCTTTAATGTATCATAAGTAGAACATAGACATACATGCCAGATACAATATTTATGTTGGAAGCCATATAATTCTACTGTTGTCCAAACAATTACATAGCAACATTATTGTAAGTTTTTTTCCTTTAAGACTAAGCAATAAACTAATTTAATCATGCGTTGCCTATCTGCTATCATGAAGTCACTCATATTTTTTATTATCGTAAGTTTGAATTATTACTGAATTTGGCGACATGTCTGCCACAGCGTCTACTCACAGCTTTGCTTATAGCCACACAATGTAGAATTTGCATATTCATTATTCCCAATAACACAGCCACATAATTCAAAGGTGAAAGACAAACACCAAATACAACAGCATATATGCCAACTGGGATCTGTTGTGCATCCTTTATGTGTGCCATATATGTTTAATACACGGCTATATTTGTTGCAGACATGATCACATTCAATTGCCTGGACATATTGTGAAGTAAATATTGCTTAGTGGTCTCTTCTAGAATGGAGGATCATTTTAATGAGGTATGGAGAAGCATAATGGCATAATAAAAGACCACTAAATGAACCGTGATTTGATTTCCATTGCATTAGGCTCAGTAAGTGGTGTCAGCAGATCGGCATGACACAAGTAGTGTCATGCCGTAAACAGTGTAAACACTACTTGTGTGTAGTGTGTGTGTGTGTGTGTGTGTGTGCATGGGTGTTTTTGTGCCTTTGCATTAGCTGTATTAAAAACCCGGTCAAACCATTCTAGAGTTGTATTATGGTTCTACCAGGACGGTAAGAAAGCATTTGCAAAAGGCCATATTTGTTTGTTTAGATTTTTACCTCCTGGGTTGGCGAATAACGAGTCAGTTTAATACAAGAATAATATACATATATACTGTACATATCCAGAGGTATACCTTTTTTCCCACATACTGTCATTTTTAAGAAATGTAATGTCACTCCTCGTGCTTTTAACAAGATTGCTTATTACAAATATAGTGCCAGTAAATTTATTAAATTGTGTTAAAATGTTATTCAGTGTATTCTTCAGTCCATCAGACTTATCAACAGACAACTCAGCCAAAATAAGGCTATGAAGAGTGCTTTTAATATTTGTATTTTTAATATAAGTATTTTAAATAACAAATACAAATACAAAAACAAAGACAGCTCAGGTGTGCAAACAACACCCTGGTTCAAGCCATTTGTTACAGTTCGTTACTCTGCTGGTTTAAGGAAATGAGATATCTTCTTATCTCCTAAATGAACAACGTACAGTATTTTACATGTTAGACCATACCCGACGGCCATCAAAACAACAATAATAATACATGATGGTGTGATGCATTGGGATGTGATCAGAGTAGTGATGTGTCTGCGAGGACATCAAAGCACGCAGGGCTTGATATTCACAAAGAAAATAGCACCGCTGTCGTCTTTGTCCTCCAGAGGTCCTGCTGTCCTGTCATTGGGGGTGTAGCTAATGGGGCCCGGCTCCAGCCTGGCTGTCCAGTTGTCCCCAGTGGAGCCTGCCCCGAGAGCGTATCTGTTCACCACCGTGCCGCACGGCCAGGAGTCCCGCGCCCGTCCCTCACTGATGCCCCCATCGCCGCCCGCGCCACCCCCGCTTCCCGTCCCGACCGCCCGCCCGTCCCCGCGCTCCGGCGCAAACCGACGCAGGATCCTCCGGAAGGTGTGCCTGAACTCGCGCAGCCGGTAGGCGTAGATGATGGGGTTGACCACCGAGTTGGCGTGGGACAGGACGATGGCGGCATTCATGGCCCAGACGTGCGCGTGCCCGCAGCCACGGCACAGCAGGTTGTAGCAGTTGAGCGCGTGCAGCGGCAGCCAGCAGAGGGTGAACAGCCCTACGATGATGGCCAGAGACTTGGCCGCGTGCACCTCCCTCTGCAGTAGCGTGCGGAAGGAGCCGGGGGAGGAGGTTGCCGTGCCCTCCTTGTGGGCGCGCACGTGCGCCAGTTTGAGGTCCATCAGCCGGAGCTGGCGGCGCGCAGCCATGAAGATGTGGATGTAGATGGCCAGCATCGCCACTAGGGGCACCAGCACGCAGCCGAAGAAGTTGAAGTAAACCATGTAGTCGAGGGTAACCACCTCTTCAAACAAGCACTTTGTCAGGCCCGGAGGACAGGTGCTGCCGGTCAGGCTCTCACCTGGGAAACATGGATGAGTCACTTTCACAGGCCACCTATTAAAACTATTGTGTATTTGCCTGGCTCTGTGTGCCCATTAACAATGGATAACAGCGGTTAGCGGTAAGGGTTACACCTCAAATTGAGGATGTTGGGGGAATGTGGTACACTTTTTAGATGTATGTATTCATTATTTATCGATTATGCCTAGTTTGACAGTGTATGTACAGTGTTATGTTTGGGTATTCTATTACAAGAAAATAATACATAAAACCCATTCAAGAATTTTTTTTGGGCTGAAAAAAGTTTGACAAGGACTAATCTATAATTTAAAAAACTACCAAACAAACAAATAATGAACCAAGATGATGTATGTAAGTATCCAGCCCTCTCCCACCTTTGTTCCAGCCCATGGGTGTCAGGCCGATGGCTATTGAGAGAATCCAACATACAGCAATGATGCCTTTGGCCCTGGGCTCTGTCACCATGCTGCTGTATCTGATTGGTCAGAGGAGAATAGACAAAAAATTGCATTAGACACAACATATACTGTAATGTCCTTGCAAATGTGCTACTACTTGCACTGAAGATGCTACTGTAGTATGGCAGTTTAGCAGTTTAAAATAAGACCACCGAAGATGCTTGGCAGTTTAAAATAAGACAGACTCAGATGAAATTGTCATTTGCATATGTGACTGTTTATTTGTTCATTTGTTACAGAGTCTATACCCGCCTCAAGGTCATGTCCCCAATACATTCACATTCCCGGGTGTGCGTGTTTCCCAATTCACGCTTGCGTGACCTTGGACTTTGGGAGGAAACTCACACAATCTCAGGAACACGACAGCATTCATGTTTTTGGTTTTGAAGCACACTGTAGTCTGTACAGTATAGCCGGTCCTATTGTTGTTTCTGAGTAAATAATGTATTAGGCTCCAATCCATGACCTGCATGCCTAATATATCTCATTACACTATACCTGTATATAATCGTTCATCCCTGTTTGCTAACTTCCCTTTGACAGGCCTGCATTATTTCTGCTGTACATCCTTTCAATTACTCAGTATCTGGTTACAGTAGTATTACGGTCAACAGGAGTACTGGAACATTTGGAGCACCTGTTTGCTGGGCTGCAAGCCCAAACTACTGTATATATATACACTGTCTTCCTGGTTTCGTTATGTTATTTCTACTTTTCTCTGAAACTCAAAGATTTCCCCGTGACTTCAATGTCCATAGATATAATTAATTTTTGGGTCGCGCACACACACAAAAATACCAAAGCCCCCAAATTAGATATGTATCACCTGCTGTGGTTTGCTAGTAGAAACTACGTCTCATGATGACAAATGTAAAGTTGTGACTGCGGTGATTAACTGTGGCTTAAAGTGAAACTGAACTGAACAGATACATGAACAAACAGGCCTACCATAAATCCAATAAAATTGACAAAACTCTCTCTCTCACATACAAACACACACAGATGTCTTATGAGTGTACATACAATAGTTTAGACAAATAAATTGAAATGTAAGCATATTGGTGTTGTTAACAAATGAACTATACAAAAATGGTCATACGTAGAAATTGACATTGCTCTGTGTGCGTATGTACCTGCATAACCGTGTGCCTCGTGTTTCATCCACTTTTGCATGTGGTGTTGATTTTATGGCGATGATAACGATCAAAGCCTTTAGCGGGATTAATCCTCCCAACAGCAAACAAACACTAACCCAATAAAGCCATTGGAGACCTCTTTCTGTCTGCCTTGCTGTCTGTCACATTAGACATAACTGAATAAGACCCCACCGTAACTCAATGTTGTAGGCTACGCTACACCATTGCACCGTGCAGTATCACAGTGCCGTCACACCCCCTATAGGATTGTGTGTGTGAGCCATGTTCAACTGACACAATGGAGTTCATATTCATTTAGAGTTCATATTCATCTTTTGTAAATAAAACATAGATATGACCTTGATTATTGTCCATCATTAATTATTACAATCAAGTTTACATTTGTGTTAATACGTCAATGTTCATATATACACTAATGTTTAGATGTAATTTTGAAAACAATATAATTTAACTGATTTCCTATGCTATGTCCGCAAAGTGAATGAATTCAAAAACAAATACAGAAAATATTGGCATCTAACGGCCACCCCACAAGAATACGCTACCATCTCTGAACTGCATCATATCTTACATAATGGGAATGTCTCTCCCTGAAGAATGAGGCTGTTGTGAACACATCTCTTACCTGAGCGGGCACTTGATAGCGATATAGCGGTCAACAGCAATGGCCAGTAGGCTGAAGATGGAACTCTGTGTGAGCACCAGTAGGAAGCAAGCCATGAACAGGCAGCCATGGAAGTTCGCGCAGAACCCCGTGCTGTGGAACACATTGTCTGACGTTATATATCACAAATCAGACGTGAACTGTGGCTTCATTAAATGTAAAAGAAATGTTTTGTACAGATTAGTTTTGGTCAAAGTCATTTATTCTTATTCTCAAAGCGGCAGTTAAAAATTAAAGATGAAAATGTTCTGTTTATTGTTACAGTAAGTTTAATGATTATTATTCTAAATGAACATTAATACAACTGTACATCTCAGAGAAGATAGACAGATACATGTTTCCGGTACATAAACTGTTGGTTCAGTATGTAAACCTGTGTGTGTGCGTGCAAACAAGACTGGAATAATACCTAATGGCTATGGCAGAGGGTATAGCTAGCAGCCCCACCGCGATGTCAGCCACAGCCAGCGAGACCACAAAGAAGTTGGTGATGCTCTGGAGGTTGGAGTTGAGACAGACAGCCCAGCACACCAGCACATTCCCAGCCACCGCCAGACAGGCGATCACCAGCTCCACGACAATGTAGACCAGCTGGAACATCACCAGCATGCTTGCTATGATTGTATTCCTTCTTTTCCTGTGCGTTCATCCCACGCGCTGTGTCGACCGATGGTCATTTAACCACGGCTTTTTGAGGACAGGAGGATGGGTGTTGGGTGTTGGGGCTTGGGCAAGGAGTTGAGCAACAAAACAATTTCCACATGTGGTTTTGAGATTTACACTCACAACCATTTGCCTTTGTCAGTGTCTTCCTCTTCTTGCTGACATTAGTTCTCTACTTTTATATTATCGCTCTATGCATAGATCTGATTATCTGGTCCCAGGTAGGAACAGGAGGTGGAGAGTATGTCAGCAGGACAGCAAGGCTTTCAGAAAGATAAAAGGGAAAGACCATTAACCATGGGGTAATACCGTTGCCCTTGAAGGCTGAACATGTCTTTCACGAACAGGTTTCAACTAAACTACACTGAACTGAAAAATGCATACGTACTTACAGTACAAAAAGACAAAGCCTTTGTTACAAAAGCAAGCCGAGAGAGCAGTTAATTCCGGCACCGATAGTCAATAAAAATACAGCATTCATTTCAGGAAATATTTTCCTGCACATGAATCACACCTATCACTGCCCCCTCTTAAATCAATAACAGTTATACAAATAGCAGATTTGTCAACATATTTTTGGACAAATTTACTACCACATCCATTTCCACACCATATCCACAAAAATACAGTTGATTTACTACAGTATACAGTATTTACTACTGCATTTGAATTTATATTTACAGAAAACAAAACTGTTCGCGCATGTGGTGATATCATACAGTAGTTTTCCTATTGCCTATTACAGCTGCACATGTTTCTTGGAATTGCCTTGGTGTTGTTTTCTAAGAGAAGAAGCGGAGTTGTTTTTGGTTATATTTATCACAAATATCCAGAAATGGAAGACTTGACGAATTGACAATGCTCACACAAAGTGCTCCATCATGTAACTGTACAGGTAAAATAAACATACACACAAAGTGATTGACATAGTCATTTTGTGTTATGTGTTATGAAGTGGTCTCTTTGAATATTTCGATTGATTTTGCTTTTTCTAAATGTTATGGGTGTATGTGTGTATTTATTAATAGGTTGTAGCAAATAGAGACATGCTATTACTTGTAGGGCAATTGAATTTGAATTCCCTCATATCACATGCATATTTTGTACTTGCACGACAATCCACAGTCAGTTCAGTGAGCGCATGTTTTCAGAGGAACTCCGGTGTCTGTGTTTATACTTCTGTTTTGGTGATTGTGGGCACAGACATAATCCTGATAAGTTTGGCAAATATTAACCTATTTGTTAATCAATGATCAGTAGGCCTATAGTGGTATTTCGAATGTTCTATTGTGTGTGCCAGTTTGTATGAAACGCCCATCCTGAATGTCCTTCCCTTTAGAAAGTCCCCCAACACATAAATATTGTATTTGTAAGATGTCCTTGAGTGTCTTGAAAGGCGTCCTCAAATAAAATGTATTATTATTAATATAAGAACTAGCTGATATTTCTATTTCATTCTGTGCCATTCTATTCTAGCAATGCAAGCCACCACAATCCTAAACATCAAACCTCTCCTGTGGATCAATGGGTATGAACTCATCTAATCTATAACTAGCAAATAATACTAAATATTTGAGCGAGTGTGGTGAATCTACATTCTTTGAAAGGGGACTGATACCAGAACTGTCAATCAAATGCCATGTCAGAACCACAGACTGGGTTGATGATGAATATCATGAAAGCAATCCAATTAATGCAATTGGAGCTGGATGACATCACAGTCTATAGTCTTAGTATATAAACAAACACCTTGCAGGCCAACAGCTTCAAGCATGCAGAATCAGAAATATTTCAACTCACTTGACAGAATTCAAGCATATATGCAGTAATATTTCAACTCACTTGACAGAATTATTAAAATAACAAAGAGAATCATGACAAGCAATAAAAATGGGTAAAACCAAAAAACACATTATTAGAATAAGAACAAAGTATACCACAAAGACAAATACAGTTCTAGACATAAGTATCATTCAAGCGTCAAGTCCTTGTGCCAAGTCAGTATAGGTTTAAAGTATAGGCTATGGACTATAGGCTATACTGTAGAAGAAGCTTCTCTGGCAGGTATATGGCTTAGTTATTGGAAAGCCTGTGAGCGAATTTTCTTGAGATGATGTAACCTACATGTTGTAAGTAGTAGGCAACACCAAGTAAGATATAGGTCTGTTTTACACAACTAAAGTAAAAACTGAGATTGTCTGGGAGCCATTGAAGAGCTGCGATATTTAACATTTGTATTGACATTTATTATCTCAATTCAATGTAACAGCTTGAATTTATACTTATAAAAATAATACATATAGCCTAACACATTTCGTGGATAAATGCAGATATATCTGAAGAATTAACAGCATGAATCACAGCATTTATTAAGTTATATTGGGATTACAGAACCTATGTAGCCTAATAGTCTATAACTGTTCCCCAACGCAACCCAATTATCGTATTTCGAAACATTTAGGCTACCGTTATAATATTGAATGAGTAATCAAACCAGAGGACTGGATGAGAACAGTTCTTACCGATATGACAGCCGGTGCGTGTGTACTTCTGTCTTGTCTAGAGAAAGCTGGTTTCCCACGTTGCGCCGTTGCTTTAACTGTGGTGTTTATGTGTGGATGCGTGTAGTGTTGGGAGAGAGGGAGGGAGGGAGGAAGAGCGAGAGAGAGAGAGAGAGAGAGAGAGAGAGAGAGAGAGAGAGAGAGAGAGAGAGACAATATCAAACTATATCATAACAATTATATATTAAA